>CM021101.1:581380322-581492344 GCA_007115665.2 Sequoiadendron giganteum
CTCTCATCTGCTACTATTATCTTTCTAGAGTCCTTGTGATAGTACTCTTTGCACTCCTTGATCAAATCAGGACATTGAACTGAAGTGGGGAAACCAACAGCTTGGGTAATCCCACTTTGACCTATCTTCCTTGCATAAGTAGTTGGGTTATTTCCAAAAATCCTTTCTCTAAATTCCTCAACATCAAAATGTCCAAGATTGGTGTCTCCTATCATACTCCAAATAGAAGTGATCTTGGTTTCTGAATACACAACCTTGAATTTGAACTTCATCTTTGTAGTCCTAGCCATTTAAATCTACAAAAAAACTTTAATGAACATTTTGGAAATATTCCCAATCTCATAATAAATTATTTAAGGCATATTTGAACATGATCAAATAAATTAAAAATAACTAAGAATGATAACCATCCAATACCCATAGAAGATAGAAGAAATTTCTTATATAAAAATTATCAACCTTAAAACATACCACTCCATTGCGGAATTCTAAAAGGGAGAAAAAAAAAAAAAAAATAAGGCATACAACCTTTGTGAGAAAAGAGACCACTCCCAACCTTGTAGAAAATTTATAGACTCTCAATTTTAAATAACTAGTTACCACATCTACAGTTCAAATATACCTATAACAATCTTATAGAAAAATGATAGAGTTAACTTTTGTAGAGAAATGATCCTTACACAACCTTTACAAAATAATCATGTGGGGAAAACCTTGTGGGAAAACCTATGGAACAAAGATAAGGTCAAATATACCTTGAAACTCCATGAATGCCAAAGGGAAAAAAATAACCTCCCTTTTGTGAAAAAATGACCTAAGGTCAAATGACTATTAAAACTACACAAGACCTAAATTTGCAAGAAAAACCAACTGTTAGGACCAATGCGGGAAAAATCGAAGGACACATACAAGGTTGAATCACCTTGAAATTTTTGAAATTTCAAAATTTTGCAAAAGATGAAAATGCTTGCTATTTAGAAAACAAATGAAGATCCAACTTTGGTGAAAGGATAGTTTATTCTGTGTAGCATGAAACTCCAAATTTTTTACATCTTATGTGTAATATATCTTTCAATGATATAAACATTACAAAATAAAAAGGTAATCTAGTGTGAGGAAATAACCCCCATGGAAATTTTAAAGATAAAATCCCTAATAATACCTTGATGTAGATTCCATAACAGCATGAACACCCAGTTTATAAGATTTTTCATGAACATGACACCTCTCGAATGAGCTATCCATATTGTCTTCCATGAAACCCACTTCACCATATTCTAAAATTAATGACTAGGGCACAACCTAGGGCATGAGGGTGTCACACCATCAAGTTGGGTAATTTTGACTTGATGAAATGTAACCTATACTCCTAATTTATATCAAATAAAATAGTATTATATGGGAAGCTAACGTACCCAAACAAAATTCCCAATTAACTAACATTAAATGATCATTAAATAAAAATTGGATTCACACATTTAACCAGCTAACCATGTAAATAGATCCAAATTGAGATAGAAACATGAGAAAAAACTAGAATGTGATGCATAATCTATGATAGACAATTGGTAACTTTAGGAATCATAGTAATAGAGTAAATTTTATTTGTCAAGGGCTCCACAACAACAATAAAGTTATCAAATGACTAAAAATGACTCTATAACCAAGGTTAAAAGCTTATAGACCCCAATCCGCCAAACACCATAAATGCTCTGCAATATACATGGTGGAAGTCACTAGTTTTTGGAAACCTAATACATTCTCATCCTTGTAGAAAAAATGACCTCTCCTAACCTTCTCAATAATTGGACACCTCATGAACTTTGGTCAATTTGGGGTTAAATTCATGCAATGGAATATTTTACAAAAAAACAAGGGTCGCTCAACCTTTTGTGGGGAAGCAAGGGTTACTCAACCTTGTAGAAGAATAGGGGGTCATCTAACCAAACCTTAAATCTCCACAATCTAGCCAAAATAATAAAATTTAAGGACAACCAAGATCCAAGATCAAAACAAGAAAACACAAGAAAATGGTAAAACAACCTAAAGTGCACTCACCTAATTTCCTTCCATTCCATCCTCTCCTTCCATTCCGTCCATTCCACTCCATTCCTTCCATCCATCCATCCCTTCCTTTCCTCCTTCCATTCCTTTCCTTCCATTCCATCCTCCATCCTCCTCCATCCATCCTTCCTCCATCCCAGATCCATTCCATCTTCCTCCATTTCCTTCCTCCTTCCATTCCATTTCCGTCCATCCTCCATTCCATTTCCATTTCCATTCCACTCCATCCGTCCATCTTTTCCGCTCATCCGTTCGCCACTAGTGATATGGGCTAACTTAACTCCCTACTTGAAATATGCAAATTTTCAAGAAAAGAGGCAAGCTAGAGACAAAAGGTAAAAGATCTAGATTAGAATTTAGCAATTTTGTTTCTTGGATGCAAGTTAAATGGATGATAAGGGATATGTTAATTATGGATAAATATAATTTCAAAAGATTTTTGTCCAAGTCTTGCCAAGGATAATTGTACTAAATTCCAAAAGATGATATGGGATGTTGACGGATGTGAGATGGCAGATTTATTAAAAAATTGATGATGAACTCAAGTGGGAATTTATAGGTTTGTTCTAGGTATACCTAGAAAAAATTATAAAAGTATGATTTTTAATGGTGTGGAATCTCAAGGATCAATCAAAATTTCCAAATTTTTGATTAGATGCACTGAATGATAAATCAAAATCATAATACAATGAATCAAAAGTGCAACTTTTTCAGATGACACAAGAAAATATTTCAAAAGCATAAGAAAATGTTTTAGAAGCTTAGTAATATATCTTAGAAGATCAAGAAATTTTTTTAGAAGCACAATTTTGTTAGACATATGTACAAAACAATAAATAATAAGTGTCAAAGAATTGATCAAAAGCATAGGAATAAAGCTCAAAAGTGTAGGAGGATAACTCTGAAGTGTATTTTTTCAAGAAAATGTTTTAAAAGCACAATTATGCTAGTCATATGTGCAAATTTATAGGTCAAAATCATAGCTCTATGTGTCAAAAACATATTTCTCTAGTGAAATATTTTGGACAACTTGTTTTTAGAAAGGGATCAAACAACAAACAAGATTGTTGATGAATTTTCAAGTTGTGAAGGTTGAATGGGTTTTATTGGTCTTACACAAGAATACATGCCAAGCATATTAACACCCCTAGAATTATCCAAGTAGGTGTGTCTACCTAGTGTAGACCCAACCATAAAATACCTTGAGGAGTCAATAGGTAGAGATCTAATGGCACAAAAACATATCACATTTTCCCTTTCCTTAGAGGTATTAACACATTTCCCAAAGAATTTATATTCCTACTCAAGGAGGTACATATTGAGTGACTTCAAGATTGATATTGAGCCTTTCACCACACTATAAAGACAATCAAAGGTATTATGATTTCTAAATACAAGTATTTCTATGGATTATGTCAATTTAAGGCCTATCTATAAATTCCTAAGCCTAAGAGGGCCTCTCCTAGTCTCTTCACCTCCAAGTCTCAGTGAACTGAGGATCTTGGGGCTTAGCCAAACACAATGATGGATCACTCTTGAGGTACAGTTTTCACTTTCCCCCCTTTATATACCTTTACAAAAATATGGTTGGGGTCATCACTTGGGGTGATAAAATCCCCAAGCAGGCCTCCTAAAGGGAAATATTGATACAAGTGTTTTTATCCCCAAGCTCACACAAAGCACAAGGGGAGATCATACACAAGCTATCTCAACCTTAGTTTAACATAACACATAAGTAAACTAGAGGGTGTTTTTGATCTTCAAGATCACACAAAGCATGTAGAGAGAGCATACACACCAACTAGCCTACACAAGAATGTAAAACAAGTTCAATTAACCTTTAAGAAATTAAATGTTCAAGTACTCTAATGATAAAAAAAATATTTGATAAGCTTCCTACACCAAATGACGTTAGTAGTCTGAATTTTTTGTTCTTCAACCAATGGTAGATAATTTACATCAATTGAGTTAGTTTTCAAGGCCATACAGATTAGTTGAAAAATAAATTCCAATGCTTAGAAAAAAAAGTGTCAAATAATAGATCGAATGCATAGATATAATAATTTGATGCATTAAATTACTAATCATATATGTAGTTATACTTGTCAGATGCATTGATCTACTTGTCATATGCCCTAATACTTCTATAAAAAGTGTTAATCTATACATAAATTCAAAGGATTTGGAAATAAAATATGAAATCCTTGTAAAACATCTAATTAATCAAATCAAAAAGTAATGCAAGGGTTACATACAAGTCAGTAAATCCTCATATATGCTAGAATTCAGTGTCCTACAACAAAAAACTAAATCCAACCAATGATTCCCCTAGTCTATAGATATTTGACAATTAAGAGAAGATTTATCGAATAATAGATCAAATGAATCAAGCTACATGTCAGAAGCATTGTATGACTTATTAAAAGCATCATTTAACATATTAGATATGTTGAACAGTAAACAAAAAGTATTGAATGATTGATTCAATGTTCTAAGAAATTAATCACATGCACCATTTTGTACTTTTACTTCTCAATCACAAAATTCTCAAATAAAATTATCGATTTTAGGGATGTGGATCCCACTAGGTATGCCAAAATGTGTGTGATGAAATATAAAAACTATAGAATAAGTTCAATAAACTATAAAAGTACCTATTTCACATTTAAAAATCACTTCCAATAGAGTATGAACACAGTAAAACCAAATAAAATAACAAAACAATATTACCTCCACAAAAGTCCCACCTTGCTCCATTGGCTTTGGATACAATTCAATAGTATGATATGTAGATTTCTCTACTTTCTTACATAACTTGTGATAGAAAATGGATGCGATGATAATATGAATTTTCTCAAAAATTGTGGATTCTTGGTAGGTTGGAAGATGGTTGATTTATAAATTTCACCTGACATCAATCAATGGTGAAGAATGATCAATAGAATCAGTGGATGAGATTAATTGAGAGGACATGAGGCAATGGGCAAGTGGAATTTGTCCTTGTGCAGGGCTTGATTGGTGAGTTAATTGATTGTATGGATGAGTGAACAAAGTATATGGATGATGGAGAGTGAGAGTGAATTTGAGTGAAATGAAGTAATTTTTTAGTTAACTCACTTAATTGATGGATAGAAGAAAAATAGTAGAATTAATGATAGAGGAATTAATGAGAAATGATAAGGTGTTGAGACGAAATATGTTAGTCAATTTTAGGTATTTACACTTTGTAATAAGAATTGGATTACTTCTAGCTACATTTAAAGGCAAACATATCATTAGTAGGGTTCATTTCTCCCTTTATTTTTGTTTGAGTAGCCTTTAATTTGGGTTGTGAGGTTGAATTTATTTCTATAAAATATACTATGGAATTTATAATTCATTTCTTGCACCATTTCCATGGTTATGACTTCTATATCCATGTCCTTGGTGTCTATGACCTAATTTTAAAGTATTTGGTTGTAGTTACCTTTATACACTTATATTTTTGTTGATTTCAATGGCTATACTATGTGTTCTTTTGTTTCTTATTGGGGAGGTTATCTATTATTCTTAATTCATCATTAATTTTATCGTGACTATAGTTATTTTGGCTAGTTTTAGCTCCAAATAGACATAAAAGATGTTCATTTTCATATAAAAATGTACATTTGAAATGGATACTTTCATAGTAATTTTTTTATTATCACTCGATTACCCCTACCTCCAATTATAGTATATCTCTCTTCAAATATATGTTGACATAAATCTTGGCATACTTTAGGACCCCCTTTAATTAATAATGATATTTTAAGATATATTCTCTAACAATCTCTCCTATTATACTTAATATGTTCCTACCAAAATTCACTATGGAGGAGAGGCTTTTTTACCCATACTTGCATAATGATTCATAGCATTCATTAGGTTGAAATTTGGGAACCTAATCTTAATAAATAATCCTACCTTTCTTAGCAATCAAAAGTTATCCTAGAAATATGTATTTTTCATCTCTAGACAATACTACCATAGAATAACCTTTTGGTATTAGAAGCTCCACTAAATTTATGGGTTTCTAGTTTCCTTGAGACCAAGCCTCCATGTTTTGGATCTAGTTGAAATTATTATAAAGTAATAGATCAAGGTATATTCCTTAAGAAGAATAATTCAATCACTTTTTTTCTCAATGGTGAAACTAGTTTTTGGGGAGCTTCCCATTTTAGGTGAAATCCTATTATTGTTTTTGTATGAGAAGGATGATTAGGGGATGGTTCTCTAAGAATGATAATTGATAAATTATTGATAATATTTAAAATTATAACTTAAATAATATTTGAATACCTTTGTGAAGTAATAAAATCTCATGTTCATGGATGAACAATAGTAATATGAGGAAATGACCTTCTATGGGGTTTTATTTTTAACCATATTTAGCAACAAGTAAAATTCCTAAAATCTATGGGGATAGAGGTTAAATTTAAGGTTTGAAGAGATGGTTGACTAGGGTTTGAGTAAGGAAAGATTTTATTTCCTCAAATTTATATATTGTACACATATCCTTGTTAAATAAATGTATGATGGGTAATTTATGATTAATGGACAGATATTTAATTAATGTATCCTCACTTTTTTTTGACCATTAATTCTTTTAAGAAATCTACAATGATCAATCAAATGCATTTTCATTACTATAGTTTTAGAAACATGTAATTTATAAGCTCATGGAAATTTTATTCTTGATAACCCTTCTTTCCAAATTCAACTCAAGGAATCTCATCCATCCCAATATGATATAAATTTTTACATGTTGAAGAAAATGAAAAATTTGTAGCACTACTTTTATAAACCTTCCATGAGGACATAATTTGAACATTTCATCCACCATTTATTTATTTATAATTAGAAAAAAATTAAAATTATAATATTATATTATATGTATATGCATTAAAATTAATAAACTAAGAAATTAAAAGAAATTGAAAGCATAAATGAAATCAAATTGAACTCCTAATTTATTGATCCCATTGCAAACCTCAAATAGAATGATGTTGCTTTGCCTTGCTTGGATGTGAATTCTAAATCTTAGTAGCATAGCACTAAACTTTATTGATTGATTGATCTATGATTTTGATAGAGTTGATTTGTATAAGATGTGAGATATGAATTTGAAACAATGGATTTGCATAGAGATGTGAGATATAAAAAATGATGAAGAAAAGATTATATTTATACAAGTTTCAAGGAAAAATCAAATGGAAGATGAAGATAAAAATGAAGAATTCAATTAACTGAATTGACTATGGAGTCAACTCAACTGATCATGGAATATTTCCATTTCAAATCATGGAGAAATAATAATGAATTATTTGATTTAATTGATGTATAATTGTGCATGTAAAGTTTCTATTTCAAGGTCGAGTTGACTAGTGAATGAAGAAGAAGATTTTGAAATCAAAAGGAGTTAACTAAGGAAATTGGAGATTGAGATTGAGATGCTAAATGAAGATTGAGTTAACTGATGATGACAAAAAGAGTTGACTGAAGAGATGAAAATGGAATTATTTTTGAAAATAGAAACTAGATCACATTTAATTAAATAATATTTTATTATTTAGTTAAATGGATAAATGGGAATTATTAATTAATAATTGATTTTTGATGTGATAAATAATATTAATGGACAATTAATATCATTTTTAATTAATAGATGTAATTAATGACTTAATGAATGATATGATGATATAATTAATATTGATGACTGGGAGGAATATTTTAGGTGTCTACGTTTTGCCCCTCTTTGAAGCAATGTTCAAAGTAACATTGTTTCAAAGAAAAGAAAAGTAGCCAAAAATAAAAATTAGAAGAGGTGTTGATGAAGATGATATTCCCTAGCCAGGTAGTAAATCAAATGGTTGATGTGATTGATGCCCCCTCAAGAGATTATTTGTGCATAAATTGCATGTCTGGTCTCTTGAAAGAAGATAGGAAGAAGAAATATTAGATGAAATATGGAAAATGATGGAAGAAAAAGAATAAAATATGGATGCAAGAAAACAATTATAAATGTAGTGATGATGATGCGTGTAGACACTTAAATAGTCCTGATTGGTATTACACATCTGAATCTGATTACTAACATCGTTCTTCCTAAATCACTTTTTCTCTAACCATTTAATTAAATAACCTTTATTATTTAGTTAAATTCATCAGTTTTTTCTATTAATCACATAAATAAATTGGATTAATTCAGCTTCTTCTCACTAATGTATATCCCATTTAATTAAATAAATCAAATTATTTAATTAAAACCCAATGTCGTTTCATTTGATTAAATAAATCTAAATTATTTAAACAAATGTCATAAAACACACAACTTACCTAAGTTAATTAATTCTAAATTAATTAACTCTAAGCTACCTCCTAATCTCCATAATCCATTTCTCTAGCTTTTAACTCCACCTTGGTCAAGTAAACCCCTCTTTTACTAACCAAGTTGCACATGAAATTTATTTCTTCTAATTACTAATTAGCCTATTTTCCCTCACAAATGCATATTCTTTGAGAATATTCCCTCAACTTGACTTTCCCTCCAAAAGGCTTTAAAATCCTCTTACAAGTGACTTTAATGCCTCTTAAAAGGGCTTTCATTTCTTCCTACATGTCATCTTGTCTCTTACAAGGGAATTTACCTCTCTTACACCCTCAACCATATTCATTCAATTCTCTTACACTCTCTTACATATCTACCTACATGCCTTAACTCTTCACTTCTTTCAAAATGTGCTCCACACATATCGCCATGGCTTTCATTATCCTTTTGAAAGTGCCACAAAGCTATTGATCCTCATCTTAGTCTCACATTTCCCAATTTCACCTCTTCTTCCAACCCTTGAGTCCTATAAATAGAGGGCTTCTCTATGAAGAACAAACCATCATCTCATGCAATGGAATTATACTCATTTTCATCCATCAATCATCTAATTGATATAATTATCTTTGATGGCAATTGGAATTTATCATGATCCATAACTTCATGCATTGTTACTCTACTCATTTTCATCACATAGCTATAGGTTTTCATCATCATATTGGCTTGAGTTTATCATATTTTGCATCAAAAATCGCCATTGTTCATCAAGGATCTTGGAGCTTATCACAAGGGATTGTGAAAGGGCCACTTTCCACATCAAAGTGACACAAATTACACTATGGGATGGAGGTTTGATCTACTTAGTTTGTTTGCATGCTTTCATTTTCTTTGTATTTGCACTTTTTTTCCATGTTTTCATCTCTTTGTTTGATCAATAATTTCATAGGGAATGATATTTGTGCTTATTTGTATGAATAACCTTGTTTGTTTTGTCTATGTTTAGCTAGGTGAATATTATCATTCACATTTTGGTGCTAAAAGGAGGGCGAACCACTTAAAATTTCACATTTTTCACTAAAAAATCATGTTTTTTGTAGCTACGGGAAGGTGACACCATTTTTCATAGCCAAAGCATCGTCTTTTCTTTCAACGTCACCTTTGCTTGTAGATACAACAATGACTCTACTTTTAGCACAACTTTTTCTATCTAATTCCACAATCACTATTCCCTGTCACATCACTTTTGTTATTGCATCACCTTTTCCTTCTTAGATTTTTTCTGATTCTACAAGTTCAACAAACCACCACTTTTGCTTCAATGTCACTTTTTTGTTTACTCCACTTTTGTGCTCTTTATCTACTATAGAGCGATCCTTCTACTTTTCACCATAGTATTTCTCTATCAATTAAGCATCACCTTTGCTATCCAACGCTGCATTTTTTGTCTTGCTTCACTTTTTCAGATTGAAGAAAAGGCATCAACTTGGAAAATTATAAGAATTTTCTAATGCGCATTATAATAGCCTACGATTTCCATTACTATTTTTCACCTTCTATTTTAGGACCAACTAGCTTTATTTTGGGTTTAAATTAATCATTGACTTGATCTTTTCAGATTGGTTAAAATTGAACTTACAAACTTACTAAATCATTGCTATGTTGGGTTAAAAATGAACAAGGAAAACTCACACTTAGTTTGGTGCTTAAAATGAACTCATCATTACTTTGAGGGTTAAAAATAATTAGTGTCTTCTTTGTCTTGTGGTTTGCAACTTGTCTAAGGTGTGTATACTTTTCTCTCACACCATTTGATGATCTTTAGAATAAAAAACATCTTGTGGTATTTGCATAATCACCCACCAGTGATTTTTTTAGTGGCTAATAGTTTGAGCTACAATGTGACTTGAATCACCACAGTTTTAAATTTTTTTATTATAGTCTAAGTTAAATCGCCAAATAATTTATTTTATTTAAAATTTTAATTCAAAAATTTGCCACAATATTCGATACATGATTAGATTAGATTCGCCTTAATTTTATAAATTATTGGAGAAATCTATATTAATTTTCCAATAGTATATCATAACTATTAGTTGCTTTAGGACCATATTTCTAATCTTTAGTTTCCATCATTGATTTAAATATAATATAATGGCCCTTGTTGTATTCCATGAGGTAAAATGTACACATGATCTGTAATGCTCATGGGGCCCACAATTTTGGGTATCACGAGCATTATAGATTGTGGGTAAATTTCAACTTATAGTGTACAACAAGGGTTGTTAGACCAATGATCTAAAAGTAGGTTTGAGCCCCCATGAGAATTATAGATCATGGTTACAATTTACCTTGTAGAATATAATGAGGGCCATTATATTATATTATAAAAAAATGGTAGAAAGTAAATATTATAGTCTACCTATTCAACTCATCGATAATTTCCACCCTCGAGGCCCTACTTTTCCATGAGAATTATTTTTAGATTGGATAGATTCGCCATGATAATTAATGCATTTTCCTATTATTTTTCACGATTTGCAAATCACCAATAAAACTAATATTAAAATGAAAACTATGCTTGTCTAAGGAAAACACATTACGCTCTCTCCTTGCACCTAGTGTGATCTTGGAGATTCCAAGGCATTGTGTTTTTCTTGCTTTTGTTTACCCTTAGAGGGGCCTGCCTAAGAGACACATTTGAAAGGAGAACTCGAAGGTGACTCCAACTAGTTTTTTCTTAGGCTGATATATAAATGGGTAAGACTAAAGTGTCAAGTCCTCATGGTATGTAGGCCTTGGCCATATAGTGTCATTTAGAATGGAGTACTACCATAAAAAGTATAAGCACCCCTATTAAGAGTGACTAAATCATTTAGTGCTTGTTGGATGCTCGCAAGGTGCCATGTCCCTGAGTAGCAACTAAGAACCATTATTTTGGAGGCCAAAAAAACTTTTTACTTGATGGTACAGGAATGATTGTTCTAAAGTTGCCCTACATTCCACTATTCATTATAGAAATAGAAAATCCTTCAGATGTTCATATCTTTAGGGTTTGAGATTTGGTGCTCCTATGCCATGTAAGGTGGAGCTAGTGTCACAAAATCTCTAGTTGTTCACTTTATCTTAGTGTTTGGAGAAATTCAAGTAGGGAATCAACAAGTAGTATCTCTTCAGCCTAGGTTGCCCATGCTTACAAGTCAGTTAAAACACATTTCTTGGTTCCAAAACATTGAACAAATCCTTGAAATTTCAAACCCTTTGAAGAGTCCAATATTACTACTTGTCCAGGAGGATCTCATCTTTAAAGGATTCTAAATACTTGGGATCGTATCTCAATTCACTCTCTTCAAAGTCAACCTAGGGATAATATGGCCTTGGCTCTTTTATTTTCACATAATGGACCTCATGGAATGAGAAGGATCTTAGACATAGACATTCAGTTTGAAATTTAAGCAAGACAAGTTGATGTGGTAGAAAGAATTCATTAATTAAGATAAACTCACAATTGGACCCCACACATGTATTTATCATCATGATTTATTGCAAGATCAAATTTTATAACTGAAGGTCCACATTATGTCACTTCAAACTTAGGCATCATAGTCAAAAATATATCAAGAAACACCTTGTCGGTCTTTATCGCAACAAAGATATCCTGGTAAGAAATTTTTATAGGCATCTTATGAGGGATGATCTAGACTTGTATGTCCAATATGAGCCCCTCATTTAGAGAATCGATATTTTGGGTTTGGGTCATCCATAGGGTAAATTATGTTCTTCAACACCTTTTTCTTGTAAAAAATTCCTTCTAGGTTCATCTAGGGTCAAAACAAATACCTTCATCCATCCTCAAAACATTTATCAAAATCCATCTCACAAACAACTTTCTAGGACTTTTGAAACATCCTTATGCTAGACTTCTGGGAAATCACTTAGACCAAATTAAAATTATCTTATTTAGTTAGGTGTGTGGGAATGAATCCTTTCACACTTAGTTAAATTAGCAATCCCTTTTGGAAAATTTCATCCTAAGATCACATCTCACATCTTAGGGTTACAAGTTCATCATCCAAATTAACACAAATCAAAATCAAAATCCTAAAGTCTAGTATCCATCCAGAGTTATTAAGGGTTCAAACATCCACATCACCCACCCCTTCATCTTTCATATCATATTGATCCTAAAACACATCTTAGAGGTTCTTTTTGTACCCAAAACTAGATTAACCCAAAAATTGATCCCACATTTTATGGTTCAAACAATATCACAATACAAGAAGAGCATGGAGAAAAACAAATAAAATTCAACCATGAATGATCTGAGTCAAACCAAATTCAATCCTAGAACATATACCAAACCTCCACTTAATCCCCCTCAACTACTTCAAGATACTCAAGAAGGGGGATGCCAAGTGGAGGATGTCACAAAAATATTCAAAGAGATATCTCACGATGAATTACTCAAATTAGTGCAAATCCAAACACCCACAAACTTGTCAACATAGTCATGAGACTAAATCCCACCTAATAGATGTTGCCATTGGTAAAAGAAGGGGCTAAACTCCATTCCAATTTTGACGTAAGTATCATTGTCGAACAACCTTTGGTGAACATCCCACAAACATCATTCATGTTAGAAACCAAGATCAGACATGCAAACCAAAAGGCCTTCCACATAAGAGAAAAACAATAAAAAGAAAGAACTTTGCATGAAGATGTGCAAATTGATATATTCAGAATTTTGATTACAAGAGATGATTTTCTTTATAAAAGAAATGTATGCAACCCTAATGTTGACCTAAAATGGAAACCCTAGTGTGCACACTTAATTATTAATCAATTATTAATGTGCCTAAGTTTAGCTTAAGTAACTAAAGGAATAAGTGACTTAATTAATTAACCAAAATGATATAATTAATTAAGTGGAATAACTTATTACTCTAATGCCCCCCCTTAAGATGAACTTAGGAAGTAGCTAAAACACTAGAAAAAAGATGCATGAAAGCAAAGATGGGTCCCAAAAACTAGGCCTGATCAGGTACCCACGTACAAATACAATAATGAGGTAGAGAAGGAAAACCCAGTGGGACAAAACCCCCCTACAATGAGATGACCTGCTGCAAACAAGCACTGGAAGAACACTGTAGAGTAACACTAGAACCACAATCAGACAAGAAAGGAAAGATACTTCTATATACAAGAAACCATATCGGAATCATAATAATGCAACAGCAGACCCGATGCCATAGAACACTCGAAACTCCAAATAGGAACAACCCTGGAATCTATGAAGCAACAAAAGATAAAATAAATGATGTGATACTGAAATGAAGTGCAAATATTCAAGTTGCACCCTCCCATCTACCAAAATATCCAAGTAATCTCCAAAACACCCATCGGGCCAAATTTGGAATAATGATAAACCTGGGATAGATACATAAAAAAGTGCATGGACAACAACATAGAGCTCCTCAATATCTTTCCAATGCCACAAAGATAGCAAAAATCAGAGATCGTGGCAAAAAGTTATGAGCTTGGAAGCAAAAAGAAAATAGCAATAAATGTAGCTAAACAAAAAAATACAAAAAAATAAACTACACCATAGGAAAGTGCTCGGAACCAGCTTTCTGACAATATCTTGTTTGCCCGATTTCGATACCGTATGCCCAAGTTATGACAAAAAGAAAAAAACTGCTCCTTGAAGGAAATTAGGACTAGGAGGGGGCAAAGAGGGTTGTACGGCCATTGACATCAACAGTTCACAATAAAAAAATTGACAGCCATCTGGTCATCGCCGGAAAAATCCGCTCCCCCTACAAAAAAAATTAGGGACCTGGTCACCCATGTGACCGGCAGTGGGTGTTGGGAGTCCGATTGGGGGCTGTGCGCATAGCACCCGGTCCCCCATGTGACCAGAGCCAGTTCTAACTGCACCCACGAGGGTTGGACGCCAGCACCCAGTTCTCCATAGGACCTCGGGCTCGGTGGAAGGTCCACAGAAAAGAAAAACAATAAAAAGCAAGAGCTTTGCATGAAGATGTGCAAATTAATATATTCAGAATTCTGATATTACAAGAGATGATTTGCTTTATAAAAGCAATGTATGCAACCCTAATGTTGACCAAAAAGGGAAACCCTAGTGTGCACACTTAATAATTAATCAATTATTAATGTGCCTAAGTTTATCTTAAGTAACTAAAGGAAAAAGTGACTTAATTAATTAACCAATATGATATAATTAATTATGTGGAATAACTTATTACTCTAGCAATTCACACCCTCATTTCCAAGCATCATCCAACCAATTAATCAACCATCATCATCTCACACACCAAGTCAACCTATGATCACAAAAGGTAGTTCACTACTCCAAGCCCTTCAAGGGCATCCACTCATCAACACTCAAAATATGGAGGCCAAAACAATATTGGGTATGCCAAAAACTATCCCACAACACCCCCAAAAACCATATGTGCCACTTATCTTCCATGACACAAACAATCCATCCTCTTCTATGCATCACTCGACTTTGCCCTTGATACACAAGGTTACGCTCCAAATGTCTCACAAGGAAAAATGGACCTATTTAGACAAGTGGGTACCTACAATGCTCCATCTTCACTCCCACGAGGAAACATACACAATCATACCCACAATTTGTTGCAAGTATGGATGTGTTTGGTGGTGTTGTCATTAATGTTTTCATTGATGTCAACATAGTTCAGGTTGATTGCAGATGGTACTTGTATAGTTGAGATATTTTAGAATTTCTTAGAGTACATGGACCTATATTTATGAAGTTGTAGTTGTTTTTTTGCCAAGTGCTTTTGAGAAAATTTGAGAAATAATGAAGATAGTGTTGAAGTATGTGTTTTGAGTGTGCTCTGGTATTGTGCTCTACATTTCTTCTGTGTTGATCCTATTCCTATGTGGATTTTTAGTTATGTTCATGAGCTTCAATGGATAATATATCTCAAGTTTTAGCTTCTAGTTTGATGGAGAGTGAAAGATATGTTCACCGGTATGTGAACTGGTTTGGCAGAACTATTTATTTGTAAATTGGGAGAAATGTCTTCGCTTCACAGTCTTGTGGTTTTTGGTTTTAGATCTTGCAGATCTAGGAAATGATTCTTCTTGATGGTTTTATGTTTTGAAAAAGTTTCTTGTGATTTGGCACTCTGGAAGACCTACTCCAGAGCTCTTGTGTGTTGCTGATTGGTCCTATTGGACTGTTCAAGAGTTTTTTGTCAATGAAGTTTGTTGTAGTTGTTGCGGATGTACCTAAAGTATTCTCAGAGATAGTAATTTTTTTGGTGAAGCATGTTGAGTGATCAACGTGTGATCATCTTGCTAGAGATGAGTGTACTTCAAAGATCATTAGTGTTTTCATTAGGTTTGGTCAACCTGGTGTCTACACGTTACATTAAGTTTTTGCATCGAATAGAGGAAGTGTGTGTTTGATCCAAGATGTTGTTTGGGTCCTAAATTAAATTTTTAATTGGTCCTCTCTCATTCTTATCCACTGTGGGAATGTTGAGTAGTCGACCTAATTTGAATTTGTAAATTGAAATTGTATAGCTGACCTTGGAGAATGTTTCTAGGGTTGAAGATGGTATAAAAGAAAATCAATTTCTTGTGAATTTTATATCCATCCATCCATGAAATGAGCAAGCAAGTGAAGTGTGTGAACAGGTGTGAAAAGAAGAGTGTGCAAGAGCAAGTTGAGGTAGTAGCAGTTTAATGTGTTAGATTTATGAAAGCAATGAGCTGATGGTGTCTACAATCTTCTGATCAAGTTGCAAATGTGTGAAACCTTTGTGGTGGATTTTCATTTATCTTTTCTATAGGCAATGAGCCTCCTTCTGGATAGTGAGTCCTTTGTATTTGGGTAGTGAGCCCTCTAGGAAGTGAGTCATCTAGTAGTGAGCCTTTGTATCTGGTATTGCATTACTACTATATTGTGAGATAATACTCACTGTGGTTTTTCTCTCATTGGGTTTTCCACATAAATATGGTGTCTCTAGTGTTTTCTTTTTCTTATTTTCATTTCATGTTTACACTTAATAATAGACTGGATTAAAGTGGAATTTATTAAGGTTAGAAGTAAATTGATTTGATACAACTGATTCACCCCCCCCCCTCTCATTTATCTTGTGCATCTCAACATAATTCCCTATCATGAAACCATCACCTACACCAATTCAAGGTATAGGAAAAATCCCTTCATTGAACAAATCAATCCAAAATCAACCAAACAAAGTCAACCCCCCAAACACAAGTCAAATCAACACATCCATCATGTCAATTCCTCCAAACATGCCATTTATATCACAACACCAAGTGGCAACATCCCAAATATCTCAACCACTAATCACATCATCAACAATACCTCAAACATCCCAAAGTCTAGTCTCATAGGGGCTAAGCACGCTAAATACGGTTCCAAATCCACCATATATCACCCAACCCATCATCATTACATAGAAAATACCTCAACAACCACCTCAACAACCTCTCAACATAACATCACAATAAAATTTTCCACCCCCACATCAAAATACTAACATAGAAAATCAGTATTGCATCATGTTGCAAGTAGCCCAACAAGCATATCAAAAGGAATTGCAACAATTTCAAATGTAGTAGGCACAACAAACAGCCCAAGCCCAAGCCCAAACACGAGAATAATCACAATCCCAAGCACAAGCATAGGGACAAGCCTTGATACAAATACAAAAAGCAGAACAACAACAAGTTCAATCTCAAGCACAAGCCCAAAAATCACAAGCACAAGCCTATCAACAAACCCTACAAAAACATGTGCAACAACAAGTGTTGTTGTCACAATAAGCATTTCTCACACAACAAGGTTTCTAGCAACCCTTCACGAACATGCAACAAAATACCTTAAACCTTAACATGCAAGCAACAAATGCCACCTCGTCATTTACCTAGAAAACCAAACCACCCGAAAAAACACACATTCCACCACCTGATCCACAAACTGATCTTTCCACGTAGCTCAAATTTCTCTCCCAACAAATACAAGACATTCAATCTGGAAAAGAAAAAAAATCATACACCCAATGAGATTTGTTCCCCTATCTATTCGATAAGAACATTGTTATGGTTCCATTCCCACCAAGATTCAAAATACTGAAATTCGACAAATACTAAGGCAAAGGAAATCCTGAGGACCATATCAGAGAATTTTGCATACATTGCATGGAAGTAGTGTATGACGATTCCTATCTGATGTGACTCTTCCCCCGAAGCTTGGTAGGTCTCATAATGGAATGGTTCTCCCACTGAACTCCTAGAGTCAAAATATTCTAAGAAGTTATGGACCTTTTCATAGAAAACTACTCATTTAACCTAGACATGGAGGTGAGCCTGGAGGAACTATTCGGCCTCAAACAAGCTAAGGGAGAGATATTTGTGGCTTTCTTACAATGATGGAGATCCAAAGCTAGCAAAATAAAATGGTCCATGCCATAGGAACAAAAAAATAGAACCATTATCTCTAATCTCGAAGGGGAGTTGTCCTTCCATCTAAAAATGCAATGCATCATGACATATGACCAAATAATCCCTAAGGCCCTCAACATTGAGAGAGCACTTATAGCACAAAGGCACACACCTACATACCAAGACAATAGACCATTAACTAGCTACAATGATAAACCTCACACTTGGTCTAAGAATATAAATGTTACCAAAAGAATATAAATGTTACCAATGATGGTGTTATTGATTCCAATGTTATTACTGCTTCAAGGAAAAACACACAACAAACATACCCACAATAAAAAAACTCATCAACCACAAATCAACACACAAAAACCCATTCATCAAATCACCCCACAAAAAAACTTGTCACAACAATAGTCGGATAATAAAATAGTCAACAATGTCAATGCTCAAGGAGGACCATCCCCAAGGAACAAATATCCACATAAACAAAATTATACGCCCTTGGGGGAACCCATCATATCTGTTATGAAAAAGTTGGTGCAAGAAAATCTCATTATGCTTCTCATTTATGAAAATTTCGAAGAGCCCCAAGTCAAACCCCCTTGGTATAATGAAATTCACCTTTGGGACTATCACAAAATCAAGGGACACACAATGGCTAGCTGCATGAGATTGAAAAATATTATCCAGGACCTCATTGAGAGAAGAGACATCACTGTTGACCAACAAGCTAGAAACTAGGATTCAAAGATATACATGGATCCAATGCCCAACCATAACAAATCCAAAGACAAAGGTAAGGGAAAAAATTACACAAATTTCAACCATGTCTACAACCATGTTGTATCATCTTTGGATGAGTTTGTAATAGTTGTCAACATAAAAGGGCCTAGTGCAAAGTGTGTTGTCACCACACATAGAGGCACATAAACCATCCAATGACCATCACCTATAGGATCCTCTACTATTCCAAAATAAAATCCAAATGACTACAATGTCTTAGACCAATTGAAGAAAACCCCCACTCAAATCTCCATCTTGGAGTTTCTAAAAATATTGCCATCACATAGGGACATTTTGGAGAAAGATTTTTCTTCATTTACTGTTCTCATTGACATTGATGCAAACCAATTCCAAGCCACGGTTGAAAACATCACTATGACCCACCTTCTCACATTTTTGGAATATGATCTCCCGACGCTGTCATCCCATAATTATGCATTACATCTGGAGGTCCTTGTTCACAAGAACAAAGTCAAAGGAGTCCTTGTGGATGGAGGTGCAGGCTTAAATATTTTTACTTTGTAGCTAATCAAGAATCTAGGCTTTTCTAAAGATTTCATTGATAAAGGGAAGTCCATTACTATTTGGGTATATGATGATCAATAACGGGTGTCCCAAGGCACCATCCAACTCCCCATTCAAGTGGGGCTAGCCATCATGGAAACCACATGCCAGATCCTTGATCTAGAGATTCCATACAATATCCTCCTAGGGCATCCATGGATCTAAGGGATGCAATCCATTACATCTACTTTCCACCAATGTGTCAAATTCCCCTATCAAGATAAAGAAGTCACGATCCATGGTGACCTTGAACCCTTCTATTACTGCAAGAATCTAGAATCCAAAAATTATAAAATACCCCACGTTCCTAAAAATGATGAAGGACCCACATATTCCTATGTTTATCCATCCACCTTGGCCTCCACATCTAAGACAAAGACACCCTCCATCCAGAACATCCCGGATATCAAAGCTATAATCAAAGATAATGGTTATGGGGACTATAAATTATAAAAGGGTGCATTTTTGTTAGGAGAGCTACCAAAATCCCTTAAATATCATGGAAAAACATACCCTATTGATGGATCATAATCCTAAACATTCACAACATCACCTACCACTTTCAATAAGTGGGGAGACTTAAGTAAGGAAATTGTGGATGAAAAGGATGTATCGAGCTTGCTCTACCAAGATGAAAGAACCATACTTGATCTTCCCATGGAAGATGAAAAAAAGGGTCTATAACTAATGTTTGGATGCGGTTATAACAAAAATGAAAAGTTGGGCTAGAAAGAAAATGACTTACTAGAACCCCTCATTTTGGAGAAATTTTTAAATAATCTTGGCCTTGGTTGTATAAGTAAGGTGACCATTCTTGGCAAGCGTACGCCTGTCAAAATAGTCAAGGCTCCCCCTTGATAACTATACCTTTGATATAACCAACCTATACTAGGAGGATTCCAATTTTTTCATGATCTCCACCATATCATTTGAACCAAGTCCTTCCAACACTAAGCTATAGCTTATATATCCCTACCTCGTAAATTGGGACCAATGCAGATCGCCAATCTTGGATTCATTTGAAAATGATGAGGCTCTCTCTGAATTCATGGGATGAAGAAATGACATACCATATGGAGGTTCAACATTGAGCTGGATACACATGTGTACTATGGGGAAATGATTGAGTCTCTTAGTCAGAAAATTGAAAATCTAAGAGTAACATCTCAATCCTTAAGTGAAAACCACATCATGGCACTTATCGATCCCAAAAAAACAAAAATAAAGGACATATTTGATGGTGAAAACCTCTTTGAGGTTCCAAAGGATGAGGGATTCAATCTTCCCCTTAGTTCTATTCATCAAGAGAAATCAACAGTCCTAGCAAAAAAGTGCAATCCAGTGAACTTGGAAACCGAAGAGGCCCTGCACATTACCTTCTATGGAGAGTCACTTTTGACTGAATAATAGGAAAATCTAGAAGAATTTCTAAAAGAAAGGAAGGTAAAAATTGTGTGGGCATACATTGACATGTCAGGTCTTGATCCTAAAATACTCATCCAACATTTAGCAGTGTATCTAGAGGAGAAACCTATGACACAAAAATTGAGAAAGATGCATCCACAAATCGCCTTGCTGGTCAAATTTGAGATACAAAAACTTATTGATGCTAGATTCATCCGACCCATCGATTATCCAAAATGGGTTTCCAACCTTGTACCTATTTCAAATCCCACTAGGGGCATCTGAATCTATTCCTAATTTAGAGACCTAAATAAAGCATTCCCTAAGGACGATTTCCCCCTCCCCAATATAGAGATGATTGTAGATTTGACAGCGGGGAATGAAATGTTATCATTAATGGATGGCTTCTCAGGATACAACCAGATCATGATTGCAAAGGATGACCAACATAAAATGCTTTCACTTGTCTATGGGGCACTTATTGTTGGAATATTATGTCATTCAGGCTAAAGAATGTCGGAGCCACATACCAAAGGGAAATGACTTTGATCTTTCATGATATGATCCACAAGACTATAGAGGACTATATGGATGACATATTATCTAAATAAAGGAAGCATCAGGACCCTATATCAAAATTAATCCCAATCATTGATGGATTGAAAGAGTATAAGGTGTGGCTCAATCCCAAGAAGTGTGTCTTTAGTGTGACTTCAGGAAAGATCTTGGGATATATTGTGTCAATAAGGGGAATCGAGATTGATCCCACAAAATTCAAAGCAATCCTTGACATGGAAGCACCGTAGACACTAAAACAACTGTTGGGTTTACAAGGAAGGCTTCAATCAATCCAAAGATTCATAGCATATTTGGTAGATAAAACCATCCCCTATTCTCATTTACTTCACAAGTGGGTAGCATACAAGTGGGATGAGAAGTGTGACAAGGCATTCAACCAGATCAAGGAATATATACTAATGTCACCCATCCTTATGCCACCAATTCCAAACAAACCATTGATATTATACATCTCATCTACAACAACAACTCTTGGTGCTCTTTTGGCTCAACATGATGAAACAAGAAAGGAGACGGTCGTATATTATATCAACATAATGTTAGTGGGACATGAGCTAAACTACACTTTCATTGAAAAATATTGCCTTGCAGTTTTCTTTGCCTCACAAAATTTTAGGCACTATATGTTGGCCCATCAGGTTAAGCTCATTTTCAAGATTGATAAACTCAAATATCTTTTATCCAAAGCAACTCTCATAGGATGGATGCCCAAGTGGGTGATGATCTTGAAAGAATATGATATTGAATATATGGAGTGAAAAGCCATTAAAGGACAAATGATTGCAAATAAGTTAGTCGAGGCACCTATATATGTAGAGAACCCACTGGCATCAAAATTTCTAGATGATTCAATCTTCCTCCTAGGTTTAGTAGACCATTGGAAACTATATTTTGATGGTTCTTTCACACAACATGGGTCAAGAGAAGGTATTCCTTTTATCACACCACAAGGGGATTGCATTTTTAAATCCTATCGGTTGTCCTTCCCATGTATAAATAACATTGCATAATATGAAGCTCTTATTATATGACTCATAATAGCAACACAATGGTAGATCATCGCACTCAAAGTCTTTGGGGATTCACAGTTGATCATCAATCAGGTAAATGATGAATAGCAAACTAAAGATGATAAGCTTACCCCCTATAAAAATCCGGTTGAAGATCTCAAAGAATATTTTATTGACATAACCTTTAAATAGATACCTTGAGAAAATAACAGTCACAAATGTTATGGAAAAAATCAGATCCCTTCTACATATCCCAAAGAACACACTCAAATGTGAGTTTCTAGTAGAGCAGTTTCTCATTCCATCTTTTGGGGTACCAAAATCAGAGTTTGTGTGTGAATTCATTGGTCCCAGTGATCCTTGGTATCCTTACATATCCACCTATTTGAAAAGAGAAATCCTCCCCAATAAAATAACTCCAAACCTAAAGAAAACCTTTATTAAAAATTCAACCCGATTTGTTATCCTGGGAGAAACCTTTTATCATAGAAGTATCAAGGGGACCCTATTACAATGCCTTAAACCTGAGGAAGCCTTGAATTCCTTGACGAAGGTACATGATGGCATTTGTGGTTCACACTGTAGTGGTGTTACCTTGGTCAAGAAACTATTGAGGATGAGAGACTATTAACCCACCATGGAGAAAGAAGCTCACAACTATGTCAAGAAGTGTTTCCAATGTCAGCAATATGAAGACCTCGTCCACACATCAACTCAAGAAATTCAACCCCCCATTACACCTTGGCCTCTTTCACAGTGGGGACTTGACCTTGTAGGGAAGATCACACCAACCTCCTCTAATGGACATAAGTTTATCATCACCACCACTGAGTACTTCACAAAGTGGGTAGAGGCCATTCCCATGACATATATCATGCAAAATTTGTTGATGGTGTTTTCTATACAACAACAACTTAGAAATAATTTAGTATCCTATCTCTCTTGAAAGGTTGATCTCTATGAGCAAAGAGATAACCCCAAGGTCTCTCGGGTGTTCGGTCATGAATTGCAACAAAACAACTCAGTGATAAATGTGAAAATGATGGTAATCACAAAGGGACCTTACAAAAAAAATGTTGGAGACTCTAAACTTATCATATTTTTTGCAATGTAATGATACTCGAATTCCTGGTTTAACCAAAGTTCAAAGAAATAACAAAAGATAAAGGGTTTCATAAATCCTAAGATTAATATTACTCCTAAAATAAACAATACTAATAATGAAATGGTTGGAACAGACCAATCCCTCAAAATCTAATTTTTGATCAACCTAGGCTATACGTGCAATTTCACAAGAATAGTGCAATCTTCTAAGGAATTAAAGATTTTTATATCATGGACATTTATTCAATCGAACTGGATAAATGCCCACAATTGAACTAAGTACACAAATATCAGGTACAGGTTGACTTTGCACAAAAAACCCACAATCAAGAAGCTACCCAAAGTATGAACCAGAGATTGCTACAACACTCCAAGCATTAAATCACAAGCACTATTGAATCATTTAACTCTAAATCTAAAATGCATTCAAACATTTCCAAGCAATTTTAGAAAATAGAATAAGAACCATGCGAGATTAGTCAATCCAAAGAATGCACAAATAATAACACAATGTCTTCACTTGCATTGAATCACCAGTAATAGTAACAATTCTAATATTATGTTACAAAACTTGCATAAAATATGAATAACTCCTAACTCTAACCTTCTGCTCTAATCTTCTAGTATGTCTTCTATCTAATTCTAACAAATCAACCAACTCTCTAACCCTTTATAAATGAGGTGAAATGCCATACTTATAGAGACTTCATCATGTGTCAGCCTAAGCTAGGGTTACAAAGAACATCAGCCACCAACCATATCGGCCCAGATAGCTTGCAATAAATCACTGCCCTACATTGAATGCATGGGGTGCCTTCCTCAAATCAACCCAGGATCTCTACAAATCCTGATTCAAATAGAATAAACCCTGTAGGTCCCTTCCACCATTAATGATTCACCAGCGCAAAGAAGAAGAATGGTAGTGTGCACACAGTGTGATTTTTAATACAGGCCACCAATCATATCTGAGTTGGGGGTCACGAACGACCTGGTTGTATCCCATGGCTCTCACAATATCTTCAAAGTATGCCCATCCTTCCTTCAGCCTTGATAGTAACAACATGCCTGAACCAGCTTGCATTCAAAAGGGCCACAATTAATATTCATTATAGCATTGAAATACAAGTCAATCCATCAAAATCCCCAAGGCAAGGAAACCATGCGCAAGCCTAGGTGGAAGCGAAACCAAAACAAGACGGAAGTGAAACCAAAACAAAACAAAAGAGAAAACAAAACAGGTGGAGGCGGAAACAAAATAGGTAAAGGTGGAACCAAAATAGGCAAAGGTGGAACCAAAATAAAAATATGAAACAAAAAGGGCAGAGGCAAAACCAAAATAGGTGGAGGCAGAACGAAAACAAGACGGAAACCAAAAAAGGCGGAGATGGAACCAAAACAAGACAAAAATTAAAATGAGTGGAGATGAAACCAAAACAAGGCAGAAACCTTTGCAGAGTTTCAAGTTTGGTTCCCACCCCGGTTTCGGTTCCAGTGAAGGAAAAAAGAAAACCAAAGAAGACCCAAGGGAGGAAATGAACCCAATGGCCGAACAATGAAGAAAACAAGAACACAAGAGGTAGAGCCAGAACTGGAACTGAAACATGAACCTTACGAATGTTCCGAGTTTAGTTCCCATCCTAATTTTTCCTCCGACGAAAGAAAAAAAATGAAGCAAAAAGGAAGACCAAAGAAAACCAAAGGGGAAGAAACCAACCCAAAGGCCGAACAACGAAGAAAAAAAGGACACAAGAAGCAGAGATGAAAATGGAACTAGAATTCAAACATGAACCTTGTGAAGGTTTCGAGTTTAGTTCCCATCCCGATTCTACCTCCGATGAAAGGAAAACGAAAAAGGAAAAAGGAAGACCAAAGCAGACCTAAGGGGAAGAAAGCAACCCATAGGTCAAACACCAGAGAAACAATAAAGATGCAGAGACGGAACCAGAATGGAAATGGAAATTGAACCGTGAACTTTGTGAGAGTTCAGATTTTAGTCTCATCTTGCGCCTGAACCCACCAAGCAAAGGAAACAAAGTCTTAGGAAGAAATGAGAAACTCATAAGATGTGGACAAAACACCAAGGACAAACAAAGGGAAAGGGAACCCACTTCCGGAGAGGACAACCGCAAGACTCCACAACCACTAACTCAGAATAGGGGCACTTTACAAATAGGAAAATAATTTAGGAACAATGCAAAGTAACCAAATCCCACGACCAAAGGACCAAAGCACCAAAGCACCAAAAAACTCAATATTTTCAAAGATAAGCTCAAAAGGTAGGGCCATAGACAAGAGCCAAAAAATCAGGCAAAAAGGGTCCCTACTTTAAGTTGGGTGTGTGTGCAAAAACTGCACAACAAATGACAACTCTGCTAGGGAAATGCTCCAGAGTATTTCAATGACAAACTAGAATCAAGAACCCAAAATATTTGGTTTCAATCCAAGCATCGAGTTACCTATAGACAAGGTTTTAGAAATCTTAAACAAGCAAAAATTTCCTATACTAGGGTCAAAGTGTGTGTGTATGCATTCATTTCCCTTTCCTTAGTTTCAATAAGGACCAAACTTAGTTTGATAGGGCTAGATAACAATTCCAACTCCAAAAGCAACCCAGATAGAGCCTCGCTTCCAGTCAGGCATCCATAGCCCTGATGAGGTTATCACTGTGATCCTCCCTAGCATAGCTCTACTGCCAACCAAGCATCCATAGCCTCGATAGAGATACTAGGATACCCCTAATAAGGTGAAAATTTCTTTGATTTTCATAATTTTCTTTCCCTTTTTCTTTTTTTGATATTCTCTTTGAGATCTATTAAACTTTCCCTTTCACCTTGTAAGAAATGAAGCCCACACTCAGGGATGAGAACCAGAGTGGCACTGGAGTAGAATTTAAGATTTTTCACCCAGTCAAACTTCATAAGGACCATATGCAACCTTGGAAACTTTAAGATTTGTGTGAAGATATAAGACCCAAATACATTCTAGAAGTTGACTTAATCAAGTGACTCCAATTCCAAGCATATGCAACATCAGATGAAGGAAATCCACCAACTGATTTTGAAAAAATGATTAAAGTTTGTAAAAGAGATCCTCAGAATAGCCCCAAGAAAGTAGCCAGTTATACAGATGCAATAGGCCCAAAAGAAAGAAAGAAAACCAAAAGCAAGAGCAGAATAGAAAGAAAAGCCAACCAAAACGGACCTACTCTAACCAAAAGCAGAAAATGAGCAAAACAAACAGAAGAAACCTTAATCTAACCAAAGCAAAAATAGAAAAAAAGAAAGGAAACCTAATCTACCTATGTACGAGGAAGGAGCTGTAAATAGCTCGGGACTAGAAATAATGCTTCAAATATTGCCCATTGACAAGAAGTGGGATATTTTCTCTGGTGAGAGTTTTTAAACGAAAATCATTATCTCCCAGAATCTCTGCAATTTGATAAGGGCTGAGCCAAACTCTGTCAAATTTTACATGCTCCCCTTTTTGGTCATGGGCTTTATCCTAGTAGAGAACCAAGTTAGATATTATAAAGGCTTTCACCTTGGCTCTCCTATCAAACCATCTCTTCACTACACCTTGATGTTTGGAAATTTTTTCTAGGGCTTCATCTATTCTCTCTTCAAGGTGTAATAGTTCAGCCAGGTGGGCTTCACATTTATCCTCTCCATCATAATATTCATTAATAAATTGCAAGGTAGGGATCTTCAGCTGGATTGGAAATACAGGTTCCAAACCATACACTAAGTGATAAGGAGAGGTTCCTAGGGATGTTTTCTATCTAGTGCGGTTTTCCCAAAGAGAAAATCTAAGTTGGGTGTGCCAATCCTTAGGATTCTTCTCTAATAGTTTATGGATGACTGTCAAAAGGTTCTTATTAGAGGACTCAACTAACCCATTACCCTATAGATAGTAATTTGATGCAAATTTTATGACAATCCCATGATCATAAGCCCAGTTAGAAAACTTCAATGATGCAAAAGCGGGACCATTATCACAAACCAAAGCTAATGGACATCCAAAGTGATCAATGATACCTGATTCAATGAAAATGATTACCACTTCAAAAGTGCATTGTTTTCATGCAAGAGCCTCAGTTCATCTAGTAAAGTAATTAGTTACAGTAAGAATATATATGTGGCCTACAGAGGAAGGTGAATTGATTGGACCTATAAAGTCCATTCCCCACTATGCAAATGGTTTTACCTCTATGACCGGATGAAGTGGAAGGGGTGCACATTTCTCCTTACTTGTTGCAATCTGACATACATGGAATTTCCTCACATGGTTATGTGTGTCCTTGAATAGGGTAGGCCAGTAATAGCCT
This sequence comes from Sequoiadendron giganteum, assembly GCA_007115665.2. Taxonomy (NCBI): domain Eukaryota; kingdom Viridiplantae; phylum Streptophyta; class Pinopsida; order Cupressales; family Cupressaceae; genus Sequoiadendron; species Sequoiadendron giganteum. The sequence continues at coordinate 581,407,975 of CM021101.1, forward strand.
ACCCTCAAGATCTAGTTTGCAGTGGAAGGTGTTGAGCCATGGCCAGTGCCATATTTTCCATGAAATTCAGACATCACTCTCCTAGCTTCTTCCTTCCATAGGCACCTCAAATAAAGCCCCTCATGATTTATCTTATACAAGATAGCTCCCTTCATCATGAAACTGTCACTCTGTAGACGTAAACCTCTCCTTTGGAATGCATTAAGGTGTTCAGGACATTGTTGGTTTAACGGATAGTAGATAATTTCATCATACTATTCACTTAGAGACACTTCTTGGAGGTGATAATGTTGAGCCATGAGGTCATGACCCATTTCAGCCATTGTTTTTTTCAGTCCCTACCCTCTCACCAGTTTCATGGGTTGGATCTCAATATCATATTCCTACAACATAGTTACCCATTTAGCCCTGCGCTCTCCTAATTCATTCTACATCAATAAGACCTTCACTGTGGGGTTAGGTACTATGGAAAAGACCTTATTCCTCATAATGTAATGTATGAACTTCTTTACTATTCTAACCAAAGCATAGGCCTTCTTTTCCACATTAGGGTATCTCAATTTTGCATCTTTTAAAGGAGCATTCATAAAATTTATGGGATGTTCACCGCCTTGATTAGAATTTTGAGTTAACATTCTAGCACAAGAGTGATAAGAAGCAAATGAGTATATGCAAAAGGCTTGGCATAATCTAAACTTACCAATACTAGAGTCTCAACGATAGCTCTCTTGATTTCTACGAATTCCTCCTTAGCTTCTGCACTTCATTCAACTTTCACTTCTTGTTTCAACATAGAATTCAAGGGCTTCACTATCTCTGTAAATCCAATGATAAAATTTCTGACAAAGTTACTTTTCCCAAAGAATGACTTCATTTACTTTTTTCTTGTAGGAGGACGAATCTTTAGTATAGCCTCCACTCATTCTGGATCAATGGCAATACCCTGTTCTAAAATGACATGTCCTAAAAAATCTCCCTCAATGACTCCAAAGATGCATTTCTTCAGATTAAGTGAGATGCCAAACTCTCTGCATCTTTAGAATACTTTGCACAAATCTTCCACGTGATCATCTCTCTTCTTAGAAAAAAAATTCAAAAAATTCAAATCACCCATGTAGATAATTATGCACTTACCAATAATGTCCTTGAAAGCAATATCCATTGCTCTCTGGAATGTAGCTCTAGCATTGATTAACCCACAGGGCATTCTTCTATAGGCAAAAGTCCCCCATTTTGTAGTAAAGGTAGTTTTGTGCCTATCCTCATATTGTACCATAACCTGGTTGTATCCAGAGTAACCATCTATAAAAGACATCATCTAAGATCCATTTACAATTAGAAGTACCTCATCCAGTGAAGGGACTAGATAATTGTCCTTTTCAGATGCCCTGTTGAGGTTCCTGAAATAAACACACAGTCTGATTTATCCATTTTTATTCCTTACTGGAACCAAGTTTTCAATCCACGTTAAGTATCTTACTGGGCATATGATTCATGTTGAAAGTAGCTTCTGCACCTCTTTCTGAATGATAGGTTCTAGTAAAGCATTAATTGTCCTTTGTCTTTGCCTGAATGGTTTAACATTTGACTTCAAGGGAATGGTGTGTGTAATGATTGAAGTATCATATTTCTTTAAGTCCTCATAACTCTAGGCTATCACATCTTGATATGTGTGTAATGCATCAATAGTTCCCCTCCTTTCCTCTAGAGTGCACACTTTTCCTATAAAAACATTTTTCACACCATCCTAGGTCCCCATATTGTATGTTTCACATTGACTAATGAGGGAATCCCTTTTCACCTATTTTTCTTGATCTTTTATATTATCCAAATCAAATATTCTCTCCAATTACACCATACCTCTTGGGATGGTATTATTTTTCAGGTTAATGACCCCTTCTAGGTTCATTTCAGCCTCTTGAGGTTCTACCTCATCAAACACTTGAGAAGAAAACACGTCATAGCTAGTGATGAAATCAAGAATATATTTGTCATCCTCAAACACCAAGAAATTGGTTACATTTTTAGGCACTAAGGGTACTAGATTGAGCTCTACAGTGAACTTCCTCAAACCCAAAAGTGATAAGGGTTGCAATGTACTAGCTACTTAGGCCAGAGAATCTGCAGTTTGATTCTTATTTCGGGGGATCAACTAGATGTTGAAAAAATCAAATCCTTCAATGAGATCCCATACTTTGTGCCTATAACTAGTCATTCTTGTATCATGACATGAGTATTGTTTCCTTACTTGTCTGACCACTAACTCAGAATCTCCAAACACTTGCAAGATCCTGACTTTCTTTCTCAATGCCATTAATAAACCATGGACCAAAGCTTCATACTCAACTACATTATTAGTGAATTGGAATTGGAGTCAATGAGGAAAAAAATAAGTTTTACCTTTAGGGATGATCAATTAAAATTCTAATCCAACACTCTGCTTTGATTTGGATCCATCAAATCTCAACGTCAAACAACCATCAGCTCCTAATTTCCTCGAACTACCCTTGTCCTTGCTACTGCCTGGAGGCTCTTTAGGATGCCTTGGGCTCCTTCCTTTTGGATCATTTTGAATGCTCTATATATCCATCCTGACAGCTGGGGTTGGATTAATGCATCCTTATATCTGCTCCACTACAGTTTTCACATGCAACATTACAGCTCAGAGTGAGGAGCATTGTGAATTCTGCACCAATTAGGGAGAAACAATTCTTTAAAATCCATATTTCTGCCCAGCTAGATCTGATCCTCTATGCACTTCCAGATAAACTCTTGGAAGTTATCCAACAAGCTGAGTTGTCTATCTTCCTGATCATCAAGTTCCTCTACCTGTTCAAGCAGTGCTTCAAAACTGCTGGCTTCTGATGTGTGCTCATTACAGGAGCTTTGTAGCATAAAGACCTCCTCTATATTTGGGACTGGGGCAACTAGTATATAATTTCACATGCTGACCTTTGACACGAATATCTCATTCGAAGTATTCTGATATTCAATGATCACATACTTCATTCTGGGTTCTCTTTCAATTCTGATTTGATTTGGGACTATTTTCTAGGGGAGCCATATGTGAGAATGATCTGTATATGTGTATCCATTTAGTGCCTTGGTGAAATCTCGACCCTAGATCAAACCATAAGTGTTAAGAATATCTGCCACCTGCATATTAAGTACTTGTTGCACTCTAGGATCCGAAGCAACTTGCATGGGAATCATGTTCAATTCTCCCACTATATTTACCTTTGTCTTGTCCAATTGGGTGACCTTCTTCTGAGAGGCCGCATGAGTAAAACCTAGTGCTCTACAGACAAAAAAAGGCATAACATTTGTAGATGCTCCTGATTCTAGAAGACAATTGTGCATATTCTTCCTAAAGATACAAATAGAAATTATGGAGGCATTTCCATTTTACCCTGAAACAAACTCAATTGAGTGTCAACTTGTGCAACCTGATTCTTATCTTTTTCTTTCCCTTTGTCTCCAGGTGGTGCTTAACTTAATCCATTAGGTACCTATGAACTAGGAGGCTTGCCAACTACCTCATTTACTGCTACTCCTTATGGTGCTTGACTTGAATTAAAAGACTCTAGGACTATATTTCTGATTTTAGGAACCCTTAACAACTCAAAAGAAGAAAGACTCACCTTTAATTTCCTGAGTTCTTCAATCATGTATCCACATAATTTCTCTATATTCATGTTAGCATGGGTCTCTTTAGAATGACCAGTCTTCTTATCTTTTGCGGAATCAACATTGCTCCCTCTTGACACCTCAGGTTGTCCTCCTCTTGCAAAGTATTATGTTGGCACATGAGGGTAAGATGGATTATTACTGGCATGTGGTTCTGGTGGAGTAGTAAAATTGTTTGGAGGAATAGATGTAGTAAATGGGCCACCACCTGGTGGATTCTTGTTAGGCCTATTCCTCAAATCATACTTTCTTGACGGTTGCTGAAACATCTGTACCTCTTCAACACCAGCTTCCTCCTCATCCAAGGGACCATTATCATTCTCAGTTCCTTCATTAAATAACTAAGAAATTTCATCTTCATTCAGCACTTGTTCAGCCTCCTCATTCTGGCCACTTGACTTCTCTTCTAGTTCATTTTCTTCATCCCTCGGGAAAGGAGCATGATTCAACACCAAAATTGGGGAATCATAAGGATTTGAGGGGACCAAATCCCAACCAATGGAGTTGTTTTCAACTTCATACTGAAATATGGAAGCAAAAGTTTGAAATTTAGGACAATCCAACTCAAAGTGTTGACTTGTCTTATGAAGCTTGCACCACCCTGACAAAGTTGCTTCAGCTAGATATACTCCACTTGGAGGTTTTTCTTGATTGGAAGGTTGATCCAGTGGAGTGGGGACTCCTCAATTATTAGGTTCGGTGTTCCATGTCCTATTCTACCTAGGTGGTTGTCTCCTTTCAAACCCTTTCCCACCTTGTTGTCCCCTATCAAATTTTTGATGAGAACCCTGACCTCTTTCAAAATTTTGATTTATGTCAGAGTGTTGCCCTCTATCAAATTTTTTCCCTCGTGCAACATCTCGGTTCTCCCTATTGTAATTTGATTGCATCCTCCTCTGAGCAGCTTGGAGTTGGCTATTCTAGTTCCTCAAGTAGGTTACCTCCATATTTAGTTTCTTCCCTGGCTCGGTTAGCTCATCTAACCTCTCCTTATCAAGACTACTATAAGGCAGTGAATTCACATTGTTTGGGGGGTATCCTGACACTCCTCGAGGACCCACAAACTGATTCAAAACTTTTGATTTCTATAAATATGTAGGGAAACCAGCCTATGGTTGTGGATGAAGGGGTTGATTAGAATTTTGTTGGGGATAACTAGGCATTGGGGAACGGGATTCATAATGGGAGTGTGATTAGTTAGTTCCTGGTTAAGAGCTTGGACTTGCCTAGGGTGAGCAGCTGGTCCTAGAGATGGTAGGGGCCCTGACAAGTGTTGTCTAAGATCTGTACTGACCTTAACAACCTCTGTGTATGTAGTGAGCAAGGTATTTGGGGGATTATTTCTCCACTTAAGGAAGGTGGATGTAAGACTATCAAGGGCTTCAAAATATACCTCTAAGGTAGTGGCATCATCTATATCATAAGGTGCTTGCATTCTAGTGTGTGCATAGTGGAACCTATTATTGAATGACCCTATAGGCTCATTAACTTCTCTCTTAACCCCGATAAACTGCATGTAGAGCTCATTGGCACTAATAGGGATTTTAAACATTTGCAGAACTGCAGCCTCAAGTTCAATCCAATTATGAATTGATGTAGCAAGTAAATTATTGTAACAATAAAAAAGCCTCTTCTCCTAGAGAATAAGGGAAAATCCTACAGGAAACATCCTCATGATTAATCCCTCTATCCCTTAGACAAGTTTGAAAAATCCTAATATTCTCCTTTGTTGTTCTATTAGGATAAATCATGTGAAACTTAGAGAAAAAATGCTCAAGGTTCTTGGGCATAACATTCTAGTTATTGAAGGATAGAGGTGATGGGTTATTTTCCAAAAAATCCATTGGTGGAGGTGGAGGTGGAAAAGGTTGATTGATGATTGGTTGGGGTTGTTGAATGGAACCAGGCTTGGAATCAGATGAGGATGAGGTGGATGAGGGTGAGGATGGTGGAAATTATGGATTGTACGAAGAATCCTCCCTTCTTCTGGTCCTTCTTGACCTAGTTGGAGGTGGTAGTTCTTGAAACTCTTCTTCTCCTAGTGTAGATATGGTTCTCCTTCTGAGTCTCTCAAGAGAAAGGGCGTTTATAAAATGCTCTAGCTTGCTTATTCAGGCCCTCCTTCTAGCTCCAATCTTGTTGATGGTGTTTTCTACACAGCAACAACTCAGACAAAATTTAGTATCCTATCTCTCTTGAAAGGTTGATCTCTATGAACAAAGAGATAACCCCAAGGTCTCTTGGGTGTTAGGTCATGAATTGCAAAAAAGAAACTCAATGATAAATATGAAAATATTGGTAGTCACAAAGGGACCTTACAAAACAAATGTTGGAGACTCTAAACTTATCAATTTTTTTGCAATATAATGATACTCGAATTCCTAGTTTAACCAAAGTTTAAAGAAATAAAAAAAGATAAAGGGTTTCAAAAATCCTAAGATTAATATTACTCCTAAAATCAACAATACTAATGATAAAATTCTTGGAACAAACCAATCCCTCAAAAACTAATTTATGATCAACCCAAGCTATACCTACAATCTCACAGGAATAGTGCAATCTTCTAAGGAATTAAAGATTTTTAGATCATGGACATTCATTCAATCGAACTGGATAAATGCCCACAATTGAACTAAGCACACAAATATCGGGTATAGGTTGACTTTGCATAGCAAACCCACATCAAGAAGCTACCCAAAGTATGAACCAAAGATTGCTACAACACTCCAAGCATTAAATCACAACCACTATCAAATCATTTAACTCTAAATATAAAATGCATTCAAAAATTTCCAAGCAATTTTAGAAAATAGAATAAGAACCATGCGAGATTAATCAATCCAAAGAAAGCACCAATAATAACACAATATCTTCACTTGCATTGAATCACCAATAATAGCAATAATTATGATATTCTATTACAACACTTGCGTAAAATATGGCTAACTCCTAACTCTAATCTTCTGCTCTAATCTTCTAGTCTGTCCTCTATCTAATTCTAACAAATTAACCAACTGTCTAACCCTTTACAAATGAGGCAAAATTCCATAATTATAGAGACTTCATCCTGTGCCAGCCCAAGCTAGGGTTACAAAGAAGGTCGGCCACCAACCATATCAGCCTAGACAGCTCACAATAAATCTTTTCCCTGCATTGAATGCATGAGGTGCCTTCCTCAGATTGACCTAGGATCTCTAAAAATCCTGATTTAGATAGAATAGACCATGTGGGTCCCTTCCGCTATTAATGTCTCACCAGCATGAACAAAAAGAATGATAATGTGCATGCAATGTGAGTTTGAATACGGGCCACCGATCATATCCGAGTTGGGCATCACAAATGACTCTGATCGAGTCAAATCGATTTGAATTTTCCATGTCATGTCCACCTCAGATGAATGGCCAATGATAAAACCTTCCGTGTACAGATGGGTTTTACCTGCCCACGGCAGCAAAGTGTACTTGGTTGTATCTTGTGGGTGTCGCAATATCTTCAAAGTATGCCCATCCTTCCTTTGGTCCCAACAGAAAAAATGTGCCCGACCCAGCCTGCATTCAAAAGGGCCACAATTAATATTCATTATAGCATCAAAATCCAAGTCAATCCATCAGAATCCCCAAGGAAAGGAAAACACACGCAAGCGTAGGCGGAAGCGAAACCAAAACAAGACGGAAGCAGATCCAAAACACAATAGAAGCATAAACAAAAAAGGTGGGGGTAGAAACAAAAAAGGCAGAGGCAGAACCAAAATAGGCAGAGGCGGATCCAAAATAGAAAGCGAAAACAAAATGGGCAGAGGGGAACCAAAATAGGCGGAGGTGGAACCAAAATAAGACGGAAACTAAAATGGGCGGAGGCAGAACCAAAAAAAGACGGAAACCAAAATGGGTGGAGGTGGAACCAAAACAAGATGGAAACCTTTGCAGAGTTTCAAGTTTAGTTCCCACCCCAGTTCTGATTCTGACGAAGGAAAGGAGGAGAAGGAAAAAAAAAAACCAAAGAAGACCCAAGGGAGGAAATGAACCCAAAGGCCAAACAACGAAGAAAACAAGGACACAAGAGGCGGAGTCGAAACTAGAACCGGAACTGAAACATGAACCTTGTGAAGGTTCCAAGTTTAGTTTCCATCTCGATTCTACCTCTGATGAAAGGAAAAAAATGAAGGAAAAAGGAAGACCAAAGAAGACCTAAGGGGAATAGACCAACCCAAAGGCCGAACACTAGTGAAACAACAAAGACGCAGAGGTGGAACCAAAACACAAACTTTGTGAGATTTCAGATTTTAGTCTCATCCCATGCTCAAACCTGCCAAGCAAAGGAAACAAAGTCTTAGGACGAAAATAAAAACTCCTATGACCCAAATAAAACACCAAGGGAAAATAAAGGGAAAGGGAACCCACTTTCGGAGAGGACAATCACAAGACTCCACAACTACAACTCAGAATAGGGACACTTTACAAATAAGACAAGCATTTAGGAATAGTGCAAAGTAACCAAATCCCATGACCAAAGGACCAAAGCACCAAAGACCAAAAAAATCAGGATTTTTAAAGATGAGCTCAAAAGGTAGGGCCACAGACAAGAGCGAAAAGACTAGGCAAAAAGGGTCCCTACTTTCAGTGGGGCATGTGTACAAAAACTGCACAACATAATCAAATCTCCAAGTTCATCCTAAATTGCCTCATTTGTCACTATGGTGTTCCACAAGCCCTTATCTTAGATACTGGGGCACCTTTCAAGAATCAAGATGTTCATGAGTTGTGTGAAAGGTTTTGTATGCACGTAAAAATGGTCTGGAGCACAATTAATTAAATACATGTTATTTAATTAATAAATTCTGATTCATCTACTATTATAAATAAATTGATAAATTTATTTATATGGTTCATTCCCTATATTCTTCTTTTCCAAAAATCACTTTCCTCTTAAATTAATTGAATGCACAAATTTAAAATAATTTGTCATTTAATTTCCCTCTTCCATTTAAATTTGAATTTTTAATTCAAATTGGCACATGTCTCCATATTTATTCTAACCACCTCCAACTCATCCTGCCACCTCATCATATGCCACACATTTTCATTTATTTCTAATTTTTAATTAGGAATATTCTCTCTAACCTCTCAACCTCCTAACTTCCTTGGAGATACATGGCTCCTTTTGTTAAATGATGCTCTTGGGCACTTGGAAGATTAGATCTTCCAAATGAAGCAACCTCCATGAATTCCTCCAACCTCTTTGTGCTTAACCTCCAATACCTCAAGATCAAGATCTCGATTGTCCATCTTTGCCACATCATCTCAAGCCCGAAAAAATCTATAAATAGAGAGCATTTCTACAACTTTTCATAAGGAGATTTTTACAAGTTTATGATGCGGAAATCTTAAGATCATTTGGAGAGAATTATAGTTAGCTTTTAGCATTTTATTTCATAGTGTTATCATAGCAATTCCCTTTTATCATTTTAGTTTATTGCATCTTTTATACAACATTACCATTAGATTTGCATTATTAGTCTTAACATCATTTCAATTACAATAATATCTCATCATAGGAACATTCATCATTCAAGCATCAAAAATCTAAAAATATAGTGATGTACGCATGTAGTTTGCATTGCACAATATCTTCTCATTTCTTAGCTTGTCATCTTTGTAGATTCATGTGCACTATTTAACCAGATTTGAGAGCATGAATTTCAAAGGTCCTTAAGACTAGAGAACCATGAAATGATTTAAAAAGATAGTAGTAGCAATTTAATTCTGTTATTTCTATTTCTTTTATGTAATACATTGCATGGATGTGTGTGTTTAGTTTTATTAACTAATTTACTTTCATTGGCACACTTCAAAACCACACACATAAATTGGTGCCCATTGTCGGGCCTAGCCCCATCTTTAATGTATCTTTTTGTTGAGTTTTTCTTCGTAGTAACTGTGAAAAAGTGATGAAATAGCGCATCTGATTTTTTCTCTTACACATCTAGAAAATTTATTGGTGCATTGAGTTCCTATTTCAGTGCATTTGGCGGTTCTTCTAGCACATTCGGCTTCTATTTTGGTGCATTGGGTTGTTGTTTCAGCACATCCAATTTTTCTTTCGGTGCATCAAGGGGTTTTAAATTTTTATTCTATGCTTTTCTAGTTTAGCACATTTGGTCTCTCTTTTAGCACATTCAGTAGTTTAATAAATTCGGTCTGAGTTTTAGTGCATTCGGTTACAATGGTGCATCTAGTTTTTAGGGTAATTTTTCTAGATTCTCAAAATAATCTGTACTTTTCTATTTTGCAGAAACCTTGTATGCAATCAGAGACTTTGCTAAAATAGATAAAGAATGTTGTCAAAAAACAATGGACTAAAACTACTAACAATTGTTTGTAGGGTTGAATCTATTTGTCATTTCCTTTGGTTAAGTTAGGAATCTAGCATAACTAGGAGGGATAAATTTACACCATGTTTTCTATGTTTGGAATGGTAGGTGTGTATGCTCTCCCCTTAATTGAGTGATCAAAAATCCATACCCATTAATTTTATTGCATTTTGAACCTTAGAGAGCATGCCTCCCTAGTTTGAAAGGAGGGAACAAACCAATCGGGAACATGCTAAAGCCAAGCGACTTCCACCTAGGATATAAATATGGGTACTCGAGGAAAGTTTGAGTATCATGAGGATTGTTCTAAAAAGAAGGGTAGCAATGGTCTCTTTCCATATGGATGACCCCCCATGAATAAAATTCCCCTACTAAAACCCCTTTGTTGTAGTAAGCCAAAAATTACCTTTATCTATTCTTTGGTGCAGCAACGGTCGTTGCCAAGACATCCACATTCTCGCAATCTCGTAATTCTTAGTAGAGGTGAAAATTTCCATGGGAGTTTCATGGGAGTTTGAAGCTTAGTTGGCCCGAGAAGTGAGTGCAATGTAAGGGGGAACCTGTGCGGCCAAGCTTCTAAAACACCCACTAAGAACACTTGCTCTAGCCGTTAATCCACCCTAAAGGCTAATAATCCTCCAATTCTTGAATTTAGTTTTACAAAGGTGTGGAGGTGATTTCAAAGGCTTCAGCCCATCCTAACAAGGGTAGTAGGGATCCACCTAGCTCCATTTTCTAGTTGCTTTCACCAAACCCTCATTTAGGCCTAGAACCTAGGTTCTCTTCTCCGAGGGATCAGGGTTTTCCCCAAGGTTCTTCCAAGTGTTGACTTGGAAGGAAGAACTTAATTGATAGTTGGGTTGGCAAGGAGAGCCAGGGGAACCTAAAAATGAAGGGGTCCTATAGGTTATCAAAGGTGGAGAAAAACACCCTAGAGGTCTACCAAGCAAGACCTAGAGCATGAATCAGTGATTGATTCATCCAACCTCCCTATCACTCTCCCACTCTCCCTCTCTCCCTCTCCCTCTCTCCCTCTCCCTCTCTCCCTCAACCCTTAACCCTCTCTCTCTCCCTCTCTCCCTATCTCCCTCTCACTCTCCCTCTCTCCCTCTCACTCTCCACCTCTCTCTCTCTCCATCTCCATCTCTCCTCTCCCCCTAATCTCCTCTCCTCTCTCTCTTCTCTCTCTCTCACCCCTCTCTCTCTCCTCTCCCTCTCTCTCTCTCTCTCTCTCCTCTCCCTCTCTCTCTCTCTCCCTCTCCTCTCCCACTCTCCCTCTCTCTCCCTCCCACTCTCTCTCTCTCCTCTCTCACTCTCCTCTCTCTCTCTCCCTCTCTCTCCTCTCTCTCCTCTCCCTCTCTCCCTCTCCCTCCCTCCCTCAACCCTAAACCATCTCACTCTCTCTCTCAATCTCTCCCTCTCTCCCTCTCCCTCTCTCAATCTACAACTCTCCCACTCTCTACCATTAACCCTTAGGTCTATGTGGGCACAAATCGCATATCCTATTTGTGAAACTTTGATGTTTAGAGCTAGAATCTTACTGTTGCAAAACATTTTAAAATATTTTCTATATCAAATATCCGATTGGATCGGATATCAGATTTTTGGGCCATAGAAAAACCCCATGTGGGTCATTTTTGTGCATTCCAACGGACCCTACATTTTGTTTGCAGCATTGTGCAAGTGACAAACGCGCGGTTTCAAACAGGAAGAGACAAAGATCAACTTTTTGGAGCATATTATACTCAAATTTGTAATAAGGAATGATTTTTTAACATCTTTTACAAGGTATAATGGGGAGCAGCAGTCGTCGGAAGCAAAAGCATAAGAGAAAGCTTAAAAAAGAACAAATATCAAAATATAGACAAAGAGATAGAGAAGGTCATAGGAAGAAAAGACAAGGTATGTTAAATATTGGTGAACCTGATCCCTATGGTCTTTCAAGTGAAGAGGAAATTGAATATGTTCAAGGTGAAAATGAAGAACATGATATTGAAATTGGGAATGAAAATGTTCAAGGTGAAAATGTTGGAATTGAATATGTTGAACATGATATTCAAATTGGGAATGAAAATATTGAAATTGATAATGAAAATGTTCAAAGTGAAAATGTTGGAATTGAAGATGTTGAACATGATATTGAAATTGGGAATGAAATTATTTAAATCAATATTGAAAATGTTCAAGGTGAAAATGTTGGAAATGAAGATGTTGAACATAATATTGAAGCAAGTGTAAATTATGTTTCACCAGATTACATGAGAAATGAAGAACCATGTGTGGAAGAAAGACATATTCCAAATTCAAGACCTTCAAGGACCCCTAGATGGTTAGTTGAAATTGATGATAACATTATAAACAATTTTGAAGGCAAGTGGTCAACACGAACTATTCGGTTGTGGGATAAAAGACTTTTCAACCAATATTTTAGTGATAAGACATTGACCGAGCAATGCCAACTTTTTGTACAATTTCTAAAGATGCAAAAGATGAGACCTTTGCTAGCCAAATTGAAGATTCATGTGAACAAGAAGAGCGATTTTTTTTTTATTATTGTCAAAAAAAAAATTAATGCTCTCAAGTCTATTGGAAAAAATAACAAGGAAAAAGATAAGAGAGCTGCTCGGAGAGTCATTAAAGCTGCCCTAGTAATCCATAAATTGAAAAAGGCTCACTTTATGAAACAAACTTGTATTGATTTTGAAGTAAATCGTAAAACTTTGGATAGAGCACTTGCAAGAAGAGAAAGAATAGATGATCCTCTTCAAAACGATACATGGGATTTTTCTGGGAGGCTTCCACATGTTGATAAGAAGCTAACTGATAATGTAAAGCAGGCAATTCAATATTTTTGGCATGATAAATCTAGAGTATCACCCAATGCAAAGGATGTTTTAAAGTTAAGAATTGGCAATCGAGACCGTACAATGCATCCTAAACATTTCTTGGAATCAAGCCAAACAATGTTGTTCAACAAATTTATTGAAACACATCCAAATATGGAAATCTCGCAAAGGAATTTTGAAGGTTTGAAGCCATTTTATTGTGTACCTCTTAAGATTCGTAATACTTGTTGTTGCAAATACCATGTGGAGTTTTCAATGTACCATAAACTATTATGCTATATCCGTTCTACTTTGCATACTAATGAAATGTTGCAGGAGTGTGGTTCAATGCTTCTTCCAAAATCATCAAGGGACTTGCTAGATCTATTTTGATGTTCTAGAGACGATGGTTCCTTTTTCTATAGAAATGATTGTTTAAATGCGAAGTGCTCACAATGTGGTGGCTTGTCAAATTTTGTTCAATGTTTTCATGAGGGTTTCAACCATGAATTTGGAAAGAATCTTGTTGAGAAAAAGAGATATGAGACAATCAAATATAATTTGCAAAGTGGAGGTGAAGGTTCTAGATGTGAGTTGGTTACAAAAGAATGCAGTGTTGCTGATTTTATTTCAGATTTTAAGGACAATATTTTCTACAAGTATGCAAGGCATAGTCATAGGTCTCAGTAGTTGGATCAATAATTCAGGATATGTAAGGACTCTTTTCTGATTGGCACTATTATATCAGTGGTTGATTTTGTAGAAAATTATACATTGTAACCAAAAAATGAGGTTCAGTCTCAATATTACAATTCCATTCAGATTGCTATATTTTTCCACATAATGTTTAAACATGCACCTGATAGTATAGAGGAGGATTGAAAGATAATCAGAGAGTATCAGTTTTATATGAGTGATGATAGATCTCACTCGTTTGAGTATGTCCAACATTGTTTCAAGAATTTTTTTGAGTTCTTGCAGGAGCATGATATAGCACTGGGCCGACATCTCATTTGGTCAGATAACTACATAGGTCAATTCAAGAATGCTCGTATGTTTAATTGGTTGAGTAGAATTCATGTAGAGAGGGGTGTACCTAATATTTGGAGTTTTCTTGAAGCTGGGCATGGGAAAGGGGAGCGTGATGGAGTAGGTGCATGTGTAAAGAGAGCTCTAGTTAAGGAGCAATTGAAAATTTCAGGAGCAAAATTCAGTGATGCACATTCTATTGTTGATTTGTGTAGTTCAATATTGTCACAAGGAGGGACACTTGATTCAACAGTGCGCATATTCTTTTGGTTGGTTGAGGAGGGTACAGTGGGAGGCAGATTGGATTGTCATACAATCAAAGATTCTTCAAAGATGCATTTGTTTCGAAGCTTAGATGCAAGCAAATGGACTGTTTGGACACAACGGTTGGCTTGTTTTTGTCAAAGTTGTATTAAGTGCGAGTGGGATCAATGTGAGTCAAGTGAGTGGGTGGATACATGGGTTCCACAGTATTTAACTCCTTTATCTCAAACTATATTGATGACAGATGACACAATGGAAAGTTCACTTGATTATGACCAAATTTCAGATCTACTACAGCCAGGACATGTTTTTGCAGTTGTTGCACAACAGGGGAATGAAGAGAGATAGAATATTGGTTGGCTTGATGTGTGTGGGTAAAGCACAAGCTAACACAATCGATGGAAGATGATGATGGGTTTGTGTATCCTACAGGTTTAGTTGTGGTTGCAAGAACTTGGTTGTGAACATACATGATTAGAAAGAATGGCATACCTACATTTGAAGACTATGAGAAACACAAAACCATTCTCATGTATTCACACCTTGTTATAGTAACAAATGTTAAGTTTTTGAAGCATCATGCCAAACCAAAGACAAAATAACTATGGACACTTAGTAACACTGATCATGATGCAATATTGGATACTCTTAAGCAAAGAGATGACCCTTCAGGCACACTTGAATGGCATATTCAAGAATGGAAGGTACAATGCTTAGGTTCATTATGCTTAAGTTCATTAGTGATCTTTATTTAATACTGATATTTTGTATACTATTGCAATGTAGGTTTCTTTAATAGTTATATTTTTGGAATGATTGATCAGGGACCTGCTACAACAATAGCCAGCTTTGATCCATTCTGAGAGGTATGCAATAGATTACAATAATATAGATTGGTTATTCAAAGCATCTATTATAGTTTGCATTACCATCTCATCATCAATTAGGTCATTTAGAATAATATAGATTGGTTATTCTAAGCATCTTTTTTGTTGTGACAATATATATTTATCATTTGACAACTTTTGTGATATTCTTGGCATGATTGATCATGCACCTACTGCAACAATAGGCAGCTTTGATCCTTTCAGAGAGGTATGTGACAATAAGTAGCTCTATCACTCTAGAACGTCAACATACTACTCTTGTGGAAGACTATTCCATGAATGCCTCCAATAGGAAAATTTTGTAAAATTATAATTTTGAAATGTGAAACAATGTAACAAGGTCGTAACTATGTATAGGCATAATCTATATCTAGTGATGTTTTTTGAAATACGAGTCAAATGTTTGGCATTGTATAAATGGTATGTTTAAAATGTAAAGAGATTTTTGTACTTAATCGAGCTACAATAAGAGGTTTTCTTCCTGGTTCTTTCCTATCGGTATGCTCATTTGAACCAAGTTTTGTAATATCTCCTATTTATATATAATAAATTACAGTGGCTTGATTTTTTTTCCAAAAACAAATATGTAAAAAGTTCATGTGAATTTCATTTCCCATGTAATTGTAGATGGTCCATGAGAAAAGGCCTCCGAGATAGAAAAAATGAGAGAGGTTATTGTAGATGGTCCCAACATGATCCCATATCTTCAGATAGAGAGTCTGGAAGCATCATGGTTTTCGAGTAACAGTCCATCAAAGATTGCTGCCTTTTAGCACTTTGGACTCTTAAGGGAAATCACCGGTCCTATCTAGCTCAGAGTGATTCGATGTATTTGGGTGCAAAAGAGGGCCATACCTAGCGTAAACATACCCATCTAGACATGTTTGAATAGTTTGTTTGGTCGTACGAGTTGGAGAATGAAAGTTGCACCACTTTGCAACTTTACACTGCTTGCATTCGGCAACTTTTCCCTCAATTGAAAACTCATCACCATAGAAAAATGCCTCCAAGATAGAAAAAACTTAGAGAGGTTATTGTAGATGGTCCCAACACAATCCCATATCCTTAGATAGGGAGTCTATAAGCATCATGGTTTTCGAGTAATAGTCCATCAAAGATTGTTGACTTTTAGCACTTTGGACTCTTAAGGGAAATCGTCGGTCCAATGTAGCTCGGAGTGATTCGACATATTTGGGTGCAAAAGAGGACCATACCTAACGTAAAATTATTCATCAGGACATTTTGGAACAGTTTCTTTGGTCGTACAAGTTGGAGAATGAAAGTTGCACCACTTTGCAACTTTACACTGCTTGCATTTGGCAACTTTTCCCTCAACTGAAAACTCATCACCACAGGAAAATGCCTCCAAGATAGAAAAAATTGAGAGAGGTCATTGTATATGGTCCCAAAACAATCCCATATCCTCAAACGAAGAGTCTGTAACCATCACGGTTTCCAAGTAACAGTCTGTCAAAGATTTCTGACTTTTGGCACTTTGGACTCTTAAGGGAGATCGTCGGTCCAATGTAGCTCGGAGTGATTCGGTGTATTTGGGTGCATAAGAGGACCATAACTAGCATAAAAATACCCATCCAAATGTGTTTGAGTAGTTCATTTGGTTGTACGAGTTGGAGAATGAAATTTGCACCACTTTGCAACTTTACATTGCTTGCATTTGACAACTTTTCCCTCAACTGAAAACTTATCACCACAAGAAAACACCTCCAAGATAGAAAAAACCAAGAGAGGTTATTGTAGATGGTCCCAACACAATCCCATATACTTAGAAAAAGAGTCTGTAAGCATCATGGTTTCTGAGTAACAGTCCATCAAAGATTGTTGACTTTTAGCACTTTGGACTCTTAAGGGAAATCGTCGATCCAATGTAGCTCAGAGTGATCCGGTGTATTTGGGTGCAAAAGAGGACCATACCTAGCATAAAAATACCCATCTAGATGTTTTGGAACAGTCCGTTTGGTCGTATGATTTGGAGAATGAAAGTTGCACCACTTTGCAACTTTACACTACTTGCATTTGGCAACTTTTCCCTCAACTGAGAACTCATCACCATGGGAAAACGCCTCCGAAATAGAAAAAACTGAGAGAGGTTATTGTATATGGTCCCAACGTGATCCCATATCCTTAGACATAGATTCTGTAAGCATCATGGTTTCCGAGTAACACTTCGTCAAAGATTGCTGCCTTTTAGCACTTTGGACTCTTAAGGGAAATTGCCGGTCCAATGTAACTCGGAGTGATTCGGCATATTTGTGTGCAAAAGAGGACCATACCTAGCATAAACGTACCCATACAGACATGTTGGAACAGTCTGTTTGGTCGTATGAGTTGGAGAATGAAAGTTGCACCACTTTGCAACTTTACACTGCTTGCATTTGGCAAATTTTCCCTCAACTGAAAACTCATCACCACAGGAAAACGCCTCTGAGATAGAAAAAACCGAGAGAGGTTATTGTAGATGGTTCCAACACAATCCCACATCCTCAGATGAAGATTCTGTAAGCATCACGGTTTTTGATTAACAGTCCGTCAAAGATTGTTGTCTTTTATCACTTTGGACTCTTAAGGGAAATCATCGGTCCAATGTAGCTCAGAGTGATTCAGCATATTTGGGTGCAAAAGAGGACCATACCTAGCATAAACATACCCATCCAGATGTGTTAGAATAGTCCATTTTTTCGTACGAGTTGGAGAATGAAATTTTCACCACTTTGCAACTTTACACTGCTTGCATTTGGCGACTTTTCCCTCAACTGAAAACGCCTCCGAGATAGAAAAAACTGAGAGGTTATTGTAGATGGTCCTAACACAATCCCATATCCTCAAATGAAGAGTTTGTAAGAATCCTCCTTTTCCTTCCTTCTTCGAGGATTGAGCGGAAAGAACATGAATGTCTTCATTTTTAGGGCTTCGTCCAATACCTCTCGTAGCCAACCTTGACTCCTCTTGAATATAGTCAGCCCTCAACCGATCAAACTTGGGAAGTTGCGATCTCATGTTGATTCCTTGAATGTAAGACTCCCAAGATGAAGGAAGACCATTAAGAGCCAACATGGTCAAATCCTTGTCATCAACAATATGACCAATGGTAGAGAGTTGATCTCTCAATTCGGAAATCTTCATGAAGTAGGTGATGAAAAATTCTCCTTCTTCCATCTTAACATGATGAAGTTGTTGCATCAAGGCTAGAGCATGACTTGTGTTGTTGATCTCATACATCTCCTCCAAAGTCTTAAGCATTTATATCACTATCTTCAACTTAGAGATGATAGGAACAATATGGTCCTTCACAAAATCAACTAACATCTTCTTCACCTTGATAACTTTCTTCCTCCATTGAACTTTCTCTTCCTCATCTATAGGTTCGAAAAAATTTCTCTCCACACTCAACCAATTCATTTTGCTCCAAAGTGAGCATAATTTTGAATCTCCATGGAGTGAAGTTTGATGCTCCTTCGAGTCTATCCGCAATTTTAAGACCATTCACCATCTTGAATAAGATAGAGATAGACAAAAAAAAAAGGAATTGAGGTATCGCTGCAATAACAAATCTGATCATGATCTTTTCAAAACCCGCTCTGATACCATGTTAGTGTTTTAATGATCAAATAATAAAAGTGAAAGCACTCAGAAAATTCAACACATAAGACAATAAACACAGCAAGATACCTTGGGAAAACCCTCTTCTTGAGGGAGAAAAACCCACCAAATATGTCTCTTATATAATGAAGGAATAAGAGCAGAAATCTGCTTACAACTCAAGCCTAGCTCATGGCTGAATTTGATACAATGAATAATAGCATCTCTCCTAGATGCAAAGATACAATTGAATATGCTTCTCCTTGAAATCAGCCTACTACTGCAAGATGAAGCGCTACTGCTCAAGTGCGAACTTATGCTTGGAATGTGAATTATGCTGAATGAACTTGATTGAGGAAATATACAAACATCACCTTGTATTTATACAAAATAAGGTGACTCTTCAAGGAGGTCATCCTCTCTTGAAAATAATAAATTACAGAATAATATCAAGGAAGGTCGGCCTCATCCACTTAAATCAAATGAGTATAAATTAAATATCCATAAACTATCATTTAATTTATTACAACTTAATATGATCGCTATGAAAAATGTATGAAAAATGAACTGTTTGATAAAAAGATTTGGTAGACATGTATGAAAAATGTGGTAGCATAGACAAAACAGTGGACTATTTGAAAAAAAGCTTCAAAGAAATGTGGTCTCATAGAACTCCATGACAAGCAAATTCAATTGACAAGTGCTCATATTTTTTAGTTATGCAATGTGAAGTAATTGCATAACTACTTAGGTTGACTTTGTAAAAAATATATTGTAATTGAAATTTTTTCATCTATGAACATCTAGTTGTTAGTTATGAAATGTGAAGTAATGATTTGAGTTTGAAAGATGTGTAATGCAATATAATCAGCAATATAAATATAAACTAAATAATATAACCATTATTTTTTATGCTATTGTACATTGATATTTAACCATTGCTCAAGATAAAAATTTCAAAGAGTTTAATCATGCACATGAGGAACAAATTAAATTTCGATTGTCAACTTCTATATATCAAATTATCCAATAATCAAGTGTATGTCCATATACAAAAATGGAATCAATGCCAACTCAAACAAAGTTTTACAAAATGTGGCATATGCCATCTCAATATGTATTCAAAATTTACATGCCAAAATATCTATCTCATCCTAAACTTCTGGTGGATCATCAAAATGGAGGCTCTTTGAAGCACTCGTTGGCTCTGAAAGTAGCTACACAAGAAAAATGCAAACCACAATTGAGATTAGTTATACTATATAATTTAAAATTGAATAATTAACATCAAAATCAATATACATTGAATTTTAATTGAACTCTAAAATTGAAATCTTGATTACCTGAAATATATGTCTCTTCAAAGGGTTGGGCATCCTAGAATATACCAAACCAACTTTTGAAATTCCAATATATATATGTGAACAAAAACATAAAATTGAATCAAGTTAGCATACAATTATTGGTAATAGGAACATATCTACCAAACACAAAATAAAATAAACACATACCTCTTTAGGTTGATCTTTTTCTTTATTTCCTTCAGGTGTTTCGACACCTCCTCCTTGAGGTGTTTCAACACCTACTCCTTGAGGTGTTCTAGTACCTACTCCTTTAGGCGATGTGTCACTTGTCAACATCTCTCTATAGCTCATAATTTCCTGTACATAAAAATGACAAGTACATATGAAACTACCAATCTATGTCGATGTATGTATAATCAATATAAGATCTTAAAAATCTTAATTCAATCCAATTTGAGTTCAATTACCTTCCCCTTATCTAACTTTGCGCCTCCATAGTCTAGACCAGGTTGCACCTCACTCGCACTAGGTATTTCCTACGAGAGGAAAATAAGATAAACATATAAGTTATTATATAATTTCATTAATGACAATTCAAATGACAAGAAAGTATATAATAAAAAATGTAAACAACTGAGTGCAAAAATATATACTGTGTGTGTGTCCAAGCCAAATGAAATGGCCCTAAGGGTTCTATCAGTCACCCATGTGAGCTCCTCCTCACACATCAATTGTTAAATATACCATGTAAATAAATATTAGTACTTGATACTATCTCTTATTAATATTCATTTAAAAAAAATGCAAGTTATGAATTTACAACTAAAATCCTACCTGTGTCACTATTCCACCATCCCCCTCTCTAGCAAGAGAGGACTCTGTAGGGTGTGCTCCACTCCCCTATGACTGATCTATAATGTCCACATCATGGAGGTCATAATTAGAAGTGTCCAAGGGATGCTCGATGAGCTATACAAGAGGACCCAAACATATATGGTGGCACATAGTGCAATTATGTGGCACACAAATATGTGGACCTGAGGAGGAGGATGCAGCAACACTCGAGCCTTCACCAACATCACCAGAATGTGGCTGAGCTACTATAGAAGCATGCGAAACCAAATGACCACTTAAAGAGTGAATAGCCTAAATAGTCTGTGTGGCTACATCCTAGATAATCTCTGGATGATATATTGGAGGTGGCGAATGAAGGCAAGGAAGGGGAGGAAGGGGAACATTTGGGCACGAGACTACTCTAACTGCTCTTGGTCTATCCTGGGGCAGACCTCCATCGACGCCCTGGAAGGGTTTAGTGTCAAAGTAATTGACATGATGGTCTAACAAAAACTCAGCATATAATTTTTTAATAAAATAAAATGGTATATCAGAATTGTTGTTCGGTGGTTTGTCAAAAACCATACACCAACAATCCCAAAAGTTATCTACAATGTCCCTATTCATGCACCATTTTATAGAAAGTTTTGTTTTATTAACATTCACTTGCAAACCGGTGTGGGGGTTAATGAATAAAGAGGCTATTTGGGCTTTGGTTATTTGTATATATTTCACATCATCGTAAGACAATCCACATGCATAATATTTGCTTATGTCTTCTAGCCATGAATGAAAGGCATTATTTTGGGTGGAGAGGGTTTCTATATTATTTATTATTTCCCTCAATGTGTTTGTCATATCTCTCAATCAATGGATTGCCTTATAAACTTCACAAATGCCCCTCAATTGCCCCAATTTTTCACCAATTAAGTCTTCAATTGGTGGCTGCGGAGGTGGTGGAGCATTTGGAATTTGTGCATTTTCATTCTCATCCATAATACCTGATTAAAGTTAAAAACCAATTAATCTAATTAAAATTACACAATATAAATGAAATTATTGTAGAATAACCCTAGTTTTTAATAAAAATGCTACTTTTTCACAAAAATCCATAACAAACTCTAGTTTTTGATAAAAATAAATCAACAACACTAGTTTTTAATCAAAATCCATTTAAAAACATTAATTTTTAATAAAAATTCATTGTAAACTCTAGTTTTTAATAAAAATCAATAAAAAACCCTATTTTTGAAATTTTTTTGTAAAACTACTTAAAATTATAAGAATCTAATTGAAAAATTGACAAAAAAAAAAAAAAAACTTACCTTTCAAATCAGATATCAGATTTCTTCTTCTCCTTGTGCACCCGCGTCCAAATTGTGTGAAATGACTTCTAATAGTCATGTTTTTTTATTTATACAAGATTTTTAAATCGGATATCCGATTTGCAAAAGTAGGTTTGGGCATTGCTTTGGAGCAATGTACTGACACCCGAACCTAAAAAAAGTCAACACAACATTTCCGCATTTTTGAGTCTATCCAAAACGTGATTTTTTTCCCATTGCCACTTTTTGGCCCCTCATGATCCTGCACATACCCACAAACATAAAGCTAAAATTGACCTCCCCTCTACCAATTAACACCCTATTCGAAGATTCCTTCTCAAACAACATCTTTTCGTTGTCCTAAATTTTCTTTCAACTTGTTGAAACCAACATTTTAACTTGTTGCTTGCGGAATTTACATTAATCATTTTATGTTAAGGGATTGAAAATCAACAACATTTTTCAAGAAAACCCTTACTACAAGAAACAAGAAACCAAAGAAACAACTTAGCTACAAGAAACTTTTGAAAAGGAGACGCGTTTTGTACCAAAGTAGGAAGGTCTTACTCTGACTATCAAACTTTCATCCATAGAAATCATGACTTTGATAGAGGATATATTGATGATTTTTCTTTAGAGCCTTTATATTCACAAGCTTATTATCAACTAAGAGCTCTTTCACAATGACATAATCATAGTCAACCCATTCATCATTCTTACATTCCACAACTTGCAATACAATACTCCAACCATCCAAATTCGTTGATACAGTAGAGAAATCAGAATCTCAAACTTGTTGAAACCAACATTTTCAAGTGAAAATATCTCATATAATTGTTGATCAAACATTCAAAAGTGGCTCCTCATCACACCCATTTCTGATTTATCAGTTGCATTTCACCAGCAAGATTTATCATCCTTCATCAGGATTCATCATCCTTCATCCCGAAATAAAGCTTTCTTAATTAGATTCTAACCAATCCTTCTGGAACTCCCAAACTTTGGTCAAACGTTTAGAAAATTTTCATCACTTGTATGCCTGTCTTAATGAGATTGCAAAATTGAAAACATGAACAAAAGGAAATTGAAAACCAAAACACCATGGTTGAAAGAGAAGAGAATCCCTTTTTCGGAGTTCCTCAAGATGAGGTGGAAGAAATAATAGATAAAACAATAGAACAAGCGCAAGAAGACCCCAATTTTCATAAATACATGGAGACAATATTTGAAAAAGAGGGTGAGAAATACCTTTTTATGTTAGCAAACAAAGGAGTCAAACTACCCAATCATTTTGATATCACAAAATTGCAAAAAAACTCCTAGGAGGATAGAAACTTAAATGCCAACTGAAATGAAAAATAAAGCAAGGATCAATGACCCCATGGCTACCTTAACACAAGAAATGCAAACCCTCCAACAACAAATGCAAAATATGCAAACTGGAACCACTAAGAGGTACTCAATACAGGATATATGCCCCTACCCTTTTGATCCAAGTGTCAACATGATACCATTCCCCAAACATTGTGAATTCCCCAAATTTGACAAATATAATGAAAAGATTGATCCCATTGATCATGTAAGGGAATTTAGAACTATGAGCCTTGAATTTTCCCATGAAGACACTTACTTAATGAGATTATTCCCACGCAACTTGAGAGGGAAATGTATGCAATGGTTCTCACAATTACCTCTAGGGATCAAATATTTTGAGGAATTAGTCAACAAGTTTATCACTCAATACTCATATAATATTCAACATGAAATCAAAATGAAGGACCTTTGCAATGTCAAAAAAAAGAAGGGGGAATCATTTCTAGTATTGTTGCAAAGGTGGAGAAGGTTATTCGCAAGGTATCCCCATCCTATACCAAAAAAATAAAAGATCGAGGTATTCATTGATAGCTTAAATGATGGCATGACTTATAGGCTTGAGTTACAATGTCCTCCAACTTTTGAAAAACTATTTGAAAATGGGATCAAAATTGAAGAATCCTTGGTCAAACGAGGAATTTTGAAAATTTATAATGAAAGCAATTCATCCAATTCCTCCAACAATGACAAACCAAAGCTTTGGTAGAAATACAAAAATAATGGCAATGATACTTGTTGTGCACTTATTGCACACACGCCCCACTGAATGTGGGGACCCTCTTTTTTTTCGCTCTTGGTGTTTTGACCCTTTCATTTTGGGGGTTTTTGCTTGCTTGGGTTTGTGCTTTGATGACCTTCTTGCCAACTGAAGTGGCACTCTTTTGAGCTGTATTGAAAATTTGAAGTTTTGGCTCTATCTCGGGTTTTTCACTGTTTTCGAGAAAATCCGCCTGGGCCGGATTCTCCTGGTTCCCTCTCATTCTCTGAAATCGACCTTTTGCATTACTTTCAAGAAAGTTCGCACATCTTGGATTTCCCTGAAATTCATGGCAATGTCGAATCCCTGAAATCCGTGGCTATGTCGAATCCCCGAAATTCTTTGTGACTGTGGCTATCTTGTCAGGTGCATTAATGGCATTTGTACGAGGTTTTGAGGCTTTGATATATCGATATTTTGAGAAGTGATTGATCATTTTGAGTTGTGCATCTGCTATCATTTGAGCTTGTGTGTTAGGGTTCTTGATATTTTGCTGGGTATTTGGATCCTCGAGGTTATTTGAGCTATGCATTTGCTTTTGAAGTGCGTGGGTTGTATCCAGTCTACATCAGGTGGTGATTTATCGGTTTCCTTCATCATAACCGTTGCACTTCCATGGTATGTATATGCACCCTATTCTCTATTGGTTTTGATTGCTTTTCATCATTTTTCTTAGGAATCTTTCATGGTTTTCTGGTCCTTCTAGGTGCGCATTATCATTGTTCATTTTGGGGTTTTATCTAGTGCACCAGTTCGTTTTTTATTGATCAAATGTTTATGCTTGGTCTGGTGTTGGTTCTTGTTTGGGCTTTGGTTCACTGTAGCTTTGAGATTTCTGTTTTTGTGAATCACCGGGTCATCTATAATTTCATGGCAGACATTTAGGGTTCCCAACCTAGGGCATGGCCATTTGTTCTCGAAATTGCTGAGAAGTGGGTCGTTAGTTCATGTTTTATTCATTAAGATCCTAGGTTGGGTTGGTTTTGGATTTCTGGCTTGGATCCGGAGTGATTTGAATCACTTTGATAAAAGTAGTCGAGATATAGATAGGTTCGGGTTTCCAAGGTCTTCGCGGATTTCTGCCTCCCTCGGACTTTCCCGATTGCTCTATCTCTTCTTCTTTTTGTTATCTTTCTGCCAAATTTCATTTGATTTTGCCAAAATCCATTCCATCCAGATTTTCTTGAGGTCCATGGTCGGGTCATTTTACCGATGATGAGCTTTGATACTGTTATATCAGGATTTCACCAAAATCTGTTCCATCTGGATTTTCCCGAACAATTCGTGTCCCTTCATTTTCCCTGAGCTAGTCAGGATTGTTGATTTCGCTAGAATCCGTCTCTAGTAGATTCTTTCGGGTATTTTTGGGAAATGTTAAATTTAATGGTTATGGATTGTGGGTATCTTTGTAATACATTTGATTAACTTAAGGAGATTATGCTTAGTATTCTTAATGCTTTTCCTTGGTTGAATTGGTGATATAAGTGATATTTTGGGATCTAGTTTGTTTGGTTCGCTGGAATCCGCCTGGTCCAGATTTTCCCGAAAATCCTTCCTAGTGCAGAATCCGCGAGGGGGGCTAACTCCCGAACTTTGATATAATGATCTTTTGCACTTATTGCTTTTGATGGATCTAATTATATGTTATCTTCATGTGCTTACAGGCAAGTTCAGGACATAATTTTGCTGGTAGGGGCAAAGGAAAGGCAACTAACCTTGGTGCAGAGGCATCTGCCATCTCAGATGCAGAGAAGGTTAAGTTGGACATAAGGAGCAAAATCCTTGAGAGTAAGCTGACTTCAATTTGGTCAGGAATTATGGATACGAACATTGGTATGTGGGATTACGAGGAATTCAAGGCTGAGATGTCAGCACCTAACCTTCCTTTGTTATCAAGGAGAATGGTGGACTCCGGATTGCCCCATGTGGCAGGCTTTCCCTCTACGGTACAGTGTTATGAGCTAGTGCTAGAATGTACCAAGAATTATGATAGGGGTACATAGAGGATTATTGGCACTCAAGGTAGGATTCTTCCAGGATTCAGTCCAATCTCTATTGCTGCAACCTTTGACATGCCTGACAGATCCCATGTGGTAGGCTTTGACAAGGAAGGGGCTAAGAAATTTTATGAAGAGGACATGGTTAAGTCCCAACAGGTGATTAACTCTTGGCTGGAGAAGCCTAAATCTCACTTCTCTAAGTTGCCTAAGCAACTGTTTAGGCTTAAATTTGAAAGAGAATATTATAATGTTATCACCCTTCTCAGCAGGTTGGTAGGATTCAAAAGCGCAGGGATTTTTGAGACTTGGATGTTCCATATAATTGCTAGAATGGAGCAAGGATTTGATTATCACTGGGCAGGTGCCATAAGTAATGTGATCCATGAGCAGTTGTGCAGTGTCTTGCAAACCAAGAATTTTACTATGACTTCTTATCTGGTGTATTCGTTGGCAAGACTTCATCTGTATAAGGGGTTGAGTACTAGAGGTATCTTTGGGAAAGATTTTATCTACGAAGTATATCCCCAATTGCACTTAAGCGGTGGAAGTTATAGGAGATCAAATGATGCCTTCACTATGTATATCACCAGATTGCTCCAAGGTGCAGAGCATGTTAAAATCTCGGACAAGGCAAAAGAACTGATAGGAAAGTATGGAGCTTGGTTCATTCAGTTCCCCACCTTTTCATACATCAGAATTGATGGTTTCTAGAGGGCTCCCTATAGATTTCCAAGGTATCCTATAGACCACATCATTTTGTTGGAAGTTGTTAGGAAAATCTGTGATTTTGACAATGTTGTAAAAGGAGAAATGCATAAGACAGGTTTCGGGAATGATTTCCCTCTAAAGATTGGAATGGGTGAGGTTTGTGCCTCTATTCAGTTTGCTCATTGTGTTGAGGAAGAAATGGGTACTCTTGGTCTTCCCTTCCACACCAAGAGAACAAGATTTGATATAACTGGCGAAGCTCAAAAGAAGGCCAACAGAGATTATAGCCATAAGCCTCAAATTGAGGACTATTGGGTTAATCTCGCTGATGAGTTTGAGGCGAGGAAGAAGAAGTTTTCCAGACTACCAGTGGACTTGGTGAGGCTATATAATGTAAAGGCCATCCCGGATCAGATTGAGGAGGATGGAAATGTGATCCAAGGTCATGTTTATGAGGCAGTAAAAGATAAACCGGTTGGGGAAGTTGACTGGTTGGAGGAGGAAAAGACTGATTTGGATCAGGGCATTGCCCCAGTGATTAAGTACACCAAGATGTGGTTGAAGCACAAAATACTAGAGCTGGAAAGTGAGGGTGTTCCATGCACTTATGAGCTGATGGGAGATTTGGAGTCTCATTCTACTTCCGAGGGGTCACTTGAGCTAGAACAAAAAGGCAAAGGAAAGGTAGATTCTCCTTTCAAAATTCAGATAAGGGAAACCCAACCTAAGAAGGAGGCAGAGGTAGGTTAACAAAGGAAGCCGGTTGCTAAGAAGAGGAAACATGTCTCTAGGAAAGAAGTTGAGAAGAATAAGGGAGAAGTAGAGGAGGCTGAAAGTGCTCCACCGGTGGAAAAGAGAAGAAGAACTATAAGATTGTCACAAAAGGGGGAAGAGACTCTTAAGGTTGACAAAGTAATTGAACCACCAGTAGTAGAAGTGGAAAGTTCGAGGGAAAGAACACAAGTTCACATGAGGAGGTTGAGAAATCCTTCCCCAAAGGACAATGCAACAATGGAGAAGGTCTCGGTCAGCATTCCTGTTGTTGAGCCGATGAGTGTCTCTATTTCTCAGGATGCTGGTAGCCAACAAGAAGAACCAAAGAAAGGTGAAAGTCCTAAGGGTTTGCAGGAAGAGGTATTTCAGGAAGGTGATCTCTTCAAGGAAAAAGCAGAAATTGACAGTGTATTGAAGTCTCCCTTGGTGGCATATGCAAATTCACCTGCAGAGGAGCAAGTGAATAAATCCCCTCAACAGGAGGAAGTAGTGACTGAAACTTCATCACCATCCCAAGTTGTAGAAGAGGAACAATTGCAACAGGAGGGTAATCCAACTATGGATATTCCTAAAAGTTAGAGTGATGAAAGGCATGCACCTGTTGATCAACAAGAGAAAGAACAGGATAGAAAAAGCACAGTACCTGCTGGGTTCACTATTCTGGATTGGCTTGAGAAAGGCCTAAAGAGTAAAATGGTAATAGTGGAGGGTGCTCCTCCTAATTAGGATGTCCTTATGGCCAATTTGGAGAAGGGGAAAACTAAAAAGAAAGCAAGGGTTGTCTCTCAAATTGAAAGAGATGAATCAGGTAATAAAGTGGCTCATATTGCTACCCCTGCTCCAAATAAAGATAGGGACAATGTGACTACCCAAGATTATAATGTGCAGACTGTTAATTTGGGACATGCTACCATGGAATAGGATATTGAAGAATATGAGGGTTCTAGTGCAGACCAAGCATGAATTGGAAAGAGAAAATGAAAAATTGAAAAGATACCTGCAGTAATTGATGAAGCCTTTGCAGGCTATTGGTTCCTCCTCTTCTGCTGCAGGATTCCTTCCCCAGGATACAATCTCCGAGTTAGAAAATATGAAGGGCACCTCACATGCTACAATCACTTGGTTGCAAGGTGTTCAAGCAAAAGGGGATGAAGCCATCAAGGGCATTTTGTCCACTGCAAGGGATGCTACAACGTCGGTGACATTGCTGAAGACTATGTTGGCTCAAGATAAGGAAGATACTGACCTCTTACTCCAGAAAGTTACTGCAATTATGGGATTCACCGAGAATGAATTGCTAAGATGTGGGATTCCTCCTCTTCCAAGGGTTTTTGAACCTTGGGAATGGTTTGAAATCCTTCTCATGAGACAGAAGGCCTTGAAGAAGTTCAATAAACATGCAAGACAAATTGAAGGTGCTATGACTAATGTGCATGAGAAATGCATTGCATTCTTCGAAGTCATGACTGGATGGAAGAAGTTTGCTCCGAAGCATTTCAGTTTGGAGTAGCTTAGGGAATGGTGGAGAGATGTGTATTCTCCAGTCAGTGAAGGATCAGTTACCAAACATCAGTTGGATGATGCAGCAACATACATTGCAGTCATTGACAGGTATTTGACTAATAAGGCTGATTGGGATGGTATAGTTGGACAAGCAAAAGAGGATATCAAAATTCTTGAGAGAAGGATTAGGGTTTTACCTGTGCCAGCAGTTGCTAAGCTGGATAGGGTCTTCCTAGCCGTACATGCTAAAAAGGATAAAATTAAAGACAAAGATGGGGAGTGATTGTATAGGGTTACATTGATATTTGTGCTTCCCATTAATTTACATGTATTGGGCCAACCTTTTGACACTTTGGCGGTTTTGGATGAAATTGGTGCTATGGCACATTTCATATGATCGAATTATTCTTTTGGGCCGACCTATTTTAGGTTATATTTTATTCTAAAGTTATAATCTGGGCCGATCTATCTTGTAGATTCTCTATAAAAGCGGGCATGTTGCCTCATTTGAATAGTAGATAGAAAATTAGAGAATAGAGATAGAAGGATAGGTAGATCAAGAGAATAGTTGTATCCGAGCAAGTTAGGGTCTATTTTCAAAGCAAGTGTTGTAACAGAACAACTTGGATTCTTGCTACCTTCGATGACATAATATAAGAGAGATATTGTGTTTGGTATCTATCTTTTGGAATCTCATTTGGCATGGTTCTTGTTATTCTATCTTTCAAATTGATTATGGTTTATGTTTAGACGATTTGATAATGCTTAGGGTTTCATGTTTGGAATGTTGTAGCGATCTCTAGTCCATACTTTTTGCTGTTAGCTGATTGTTAGCTGCTTTGCAAAGTTAGCTTGGGCTTATATTTGTGCTGAGTTCAATTGTGGAAAGTTATTCATCTCAATTGTTGTAAGGTTGACTGAATGAATGTTCATGATTTGAAAATATTTCAATACCTTAGAAGATTGCACTATTTCTGTGGAGTTGCAGATTTGTCTGGGTTAAGCAGAAGATAGTTTATGAGAGATTGGTCCATTTTGAGAATCTTATCCTTTGGCATTTTCAATCTTAGCAATAAAAGTAGTTTTAAGATTATCTCTGGAAACCTTTATCTTTTTCTATTTCTTTATTATCTGATTTGTATCAAGTTTGAAGGTATCAATCTATTGCTTATATCTGATAAGTCTGAAATCCAACTCTACTCGTAGTAAGGTCCCTTTGTGATTACCAACATTTTCACATTATCTTTGAGTTGTTTTATTACGTTGTCAAGACCTGACATTAGAGACCTTGGGGTTATCTCTTTTCCATAGAGATTTACCTTTCAAGAGAGATAGGATATTATATTCTGTCTAAGTTGTTACTGTGTAGAAAACAGCATCAATAGATTGGCGCTAGAAAGAGGGCCTTGAATAAGCAAGGTGGTGTGTTTCTTAAATGCCATTTCTCCTGAGAGACTTAGAAGAAGAACTAGATCCACTCCAGGAGAGGAAGAATTCCAAGAATTACAAGTCCCTACTAGGTCAAGAAGGACCAGAAGAAGGGAAGAATCATCATTAGTTCATCCAGTCCCATCATCTTCATCATCTTCATCTTCATCTAATTTTGAGGGGATTCCCGTTCCACAACCACAACCAGTCATAAATCAACCATTACCACCCTTACCTCCGCCAATGGCTTTTCTCACTACTAATCCATCCCCATTGACCTTCAATAATTACAATGTTATGCCCAAAAATCCCAAGCATTTCTACTCTAAGTTTCATACTCATGATCCCAACAGAATAGCAGAAGAACATATTCAAATTTTTTAGACTTTTCTAAGGGATAGAGGGATTAATCATGAGGATGTTGCATGTAGGCTGCTCCCTTATTCTCTAGGAGAAGAAGCCTTTTATTGGTATAATCACCTACCTGTTGCTTCTATTCGTAATTGGGATGAGTTGAAAGTTGCATTCTTGCAAAAGTTCAAAATTTCCATCAGTGCTAATGAGCTATACTTACATTTTACTGGGGTAAAAAGGGAGATTAATGAGCCTATAGGATCATTCAATGATAGGTTCCACCGAGCATATACCAGACTTCAAGCACCTTATGTTGGACATGAAGATACTACTTTAGAGATATACCTTGAAGCCCTGGATAGCCTCACAGCTACCTTCTTGAAACAAAGGACTAACCCACCAAATACTTTGCTCACTACATATGCAGAGGCAGTGAAAGTCAGCATAGACTTAAGGCAGCATCTATCAGGACCTCTACCATCTTTGGGACCTACTGCTCACCCTGGACAAATCCAAGCCCTTAATCAGGCCTTGACTAGTCATGCTCCAATAATGAATCTTGTGCCATCACTACCTCTGGTTCCTCATCTAGGCCCACCTATGAATCAAGCTCAACCTACAACTTCTTATCCCCAATAGAGGGCCAATCAACCCTTACAACAACAATGAGCAGGTTTTCCTTTATATTTGCAGAATTCAAAAGTTTTGAATCAGGTTGATGGTTTTGGAAATATACCTGGATATCCTTTGGGAGGTAATCCAGCACCACCTAGCAATTTGGATAAGGAGAGGTTGGATGAATTGTCTAAACAAGTGAAGAGGTTGAATACAAAGGTAACTTATTTGAGAAATTAGAATAGCCAGCTTCAAGCGACCCAAAAAAATATACAGTCTAGTTATGGCAGGGAAAACAAAAATTTTGAAAGAGGTCAATACTTTGATAGGAATCAAAATTATGATAGAGGGCAAGGCTCTAGTCATAATTTTGATAGAAGACAGGGTTCTGGTCAGAATTTTGATAAAAACCAACAAGGTGGACAAGGATTTGATAGGGGGCAACAACCTAGGCAGAATAGATCTTGGAATACTGGACCTAACAATGGGGGGATTCCTACTCCCTTGGATCAACCTTCCACTCAAGAGAAGCCTCCAAATGGTGTGTACCTAGTAGAAGAAGCCTTTTCTGGATGGTGTAGACTCCATAAAACAAGCCAACACTCTGAGTTAGACTGTGCCGAATTCCAGACTGCAGCTTCTATCTTTCAGTATGAAGTAGAAAATAATGCCACTAGTCAGGAAATTATGCCTTTGAATCCCTATGATTCTCCAGTACTGGTACTTAATCATGCTCCATTCCCAAAAAGTGAGGAAAACAAACTGGGAGAAGTATCTAGTGATGCCACAGATAAGGCTGAGCAGGTGTTAAATGAAGATGAGATTTCTCAGTTGTTCAGTGAGGACAATGAAAATGACAATGGCCCTTTGGATGAGGAGGAAGTTCATATCGAGGAAGTTCAGATGTTTCAACAACCAGCAAGAAAGTATGATTTGAGAAATAGACCCAATAGGGATCCCCAAGCTGGAGGTCCTTTCACTACTTCCATTCCTCCTAATAATTTCAATACTCCACCAAACTCACAAGCTAGTAACAATCCACCTTATCCTCATGTACCAACCCAGTACTTGTCAAAAGGAAATGATGTTGAAGTATCCAAAGATAAACAGGCCAGCGGCTACAAAGAGGCTCATGCTGACCTGAACGTGGAATAATTGGGTGAATATGTGACTGAGGAATTCAAGAAAATAAAGGTGGGTCTTTCTGCTTTTGAATTGTTAAGAGTTCCTATTATTAGAAATGCAGTTTTGGGATCATTTAGTTCAAATACAACATTACAAGGGGTAGCCATGAGTGAGGCTACTACCAGGTCTTCTAATTCTCACACACCTAGAAGTCAAATCCCATCTGTGGAAAAGAGGGGAGATAAACATAAGGGTCAGGTTACACAAGCTGATACTCATTTGAACTTATTTCAAGGTAAGTTGGAAACTCCTCCTTTCCTAATTTATGTCCGTATCTTCAGAAAGAATTTGCATAATTGTCTTCTAGATTCAGGAGCCTCTACAAATGTTATGCCTTTTGCTATTTGTAAAGCATTGGGTATCACTCCTATAGCTTCCCAAAAGAAGGTTACTCAGTTGGATAAAATAGAGGTGAGCATGGTTGGAGAATTGAATATGATTCCTACACAGCTTGCATCAGATCCTAGGGTGCAACAAGTGATCAATATCCAAGTTGTTGACATCTTGATACTTATGGGCTGATCTTAGGCAAAGATTTTACTAAGGCTCTGAATGGATATACCTCCATAGATCATTCTCATATGTGGTTACCATGGAAAGGAGTTCCAAATTAGATCTAAATTG
This sequence comes from Sequoiadendron giganteum, assembly GCA_007115665.2. Classification (NCBI taxonomy): domain Eukaryota; kingdom Viridiplantae; phylum Streptophyta; class Pinopsida; order Cupressales; family Cupressaceae; genus Sequoiadendron; species Sequoiadendron giganteum. Next base: position 581,441,419 of record CM021101.1, read on the forward strand.
AAAGAGAGCCTAGGATGAAATATGTGATAACAAAATACCAAAATATCTCAAATGAGGTATTGGTGTCTGAAGTTGGCATGGGAAATTATGTGTTGGATGCATCAATAATAGAGGATGAAGAGGTTTGTATGTTCTAGGATTCTTTAAGTGAACACCTTCTGGAAAGAAGCGGTCCTGAGACTTTGATTGAACCAGAGAATGAAATAAGTGAGGAAGATGACAAACAGCTTGGTTTGTTGGATAAATTTCAAGAGTTCATCCAAAAATGTATGGAAGATGAAATGCATTTGAAGCAAAGTATGACTTTTGAGGAGCTGCTCCTTCCCAATTGGTGTAGAGTACATGATGCACTTCATTCTGAGCTAGAATGTGACTTGTGTCAAACTGCAGTCAGACAAATATAGAAATGCCTCAATCCAGTTCCACCTACTAGATTTAAAGAACAAGGTAAATTGAAGCCAAAGGAACCTGGTGGTTGTTGGACACTGAGGTTTGATGGATCTAAGTCTAAACAGGGTGTTGGAGCAGGGTTCAAATTAATTATCCCTCAACGAAAGAACTATTTTGTGGCCTAAAGACTCCAATTTCAATGCACTAATAATGTTGTTGAATATGAGGCTTTGATTCATGGCTTATTGATGGCATCAAGGAAGAAATTCAAGCTATTACAGGTTTTCAGAGACTCTGAATTAGTAATCAAGCAAGTGAGAAAATAGTATTCATGTCATGACAGAAGGATGACCAGCTATAGGCATAGAGTATGGGATCTGATAGAAGAGTTTGACACCTTCAATATACAGTTAATCCCTCGAAGCAAAAATCAGGTTGTTGATTCCTTGGCACAAGCTACCAGCACATTACAACCCTTGTCACTTTCAGGGTTGAAGAAATTTTCAGTTGAGCTCACTCCAGTTCCTTTAGTGCCAAATAATATTACCAATTTTCAGGTATTTGAAGACGACAAGCATATTTTAGATTTTATTACAAGCTGTGATGTGTTTTCCTCCCAAGTTATCGATGAGGTTGAGCCTCAGGAAGTAGATATAGACCTCGAAGGAATCATCAATCTAAAGACTAATACCATTCCAAGAGGTATGGTGCAACTTGAACAGATTTTTGACTTGGATAAAATAAGGGACCAAGAACAACAGACTAAAAGAGAGTCCATTAGTAGCCAGTGTGAAACATACAATATGGGGACACTAGATGACTTGTAGAATGTTCTTATTGGCAAGGTATGTACTCCCAAGGAAAGAAAAGGGATTATTGATACCCTACATGCATATCATGATGTAATAGCTTGGAGCTATGAAGATTTGAAAACATATGATACTTCGATCATCACACACACTATTCCCCTAAGATTGGATGTCAAGCCTTTTCGACAAAGACAAAGGCCAATCAATGCCCTATTAGAACCCATTATTCAGAAGGAGGTGCAAAAATTGCTTTCAGCACGTATTATATTTCCAGTAAGACACTCTACTTGGGTGGTGAATTTGGTTCCAGTATGGAAAAAGAATGGAGAAATCAGATTGTGTGTTGATTTCAGGAATTTGAATAGAGCATCAGAAAAGGATAATTATCGAGTCCCTTCACTGGATGAAGTGCTTCATATTGTCAATGGATCACTAATGATGTCCTTTTTAGATGGGTATTCTGGATACAACCAAGTCATGGTGCAATATGAGGATAGACACAAGACCGCCTTTACTACCAAATGGGGAACATTTGCTTACAGAAGAATGCCATTTGGGTTGATCAATGCTGGAGCTACATTTCAGAGAGCCATGGACATTGCTTTTAAAGATATAATTGGTAAGTGCATCATTATTTACATGGATGATTTAACAGTTTTTTCTAGGAAATGAGGTGATCATATATCAGACTTATGCAAGGTGTTTCAAAGATGTAGAGAGTTTGGTATTTCACTTAATCCGAGAAAGTGCATTTTTGGAGTCACGAAAGGAAAGTTATTAGGACATATTATATCAAAACAAGGTATTGCCATTGACCCTAAAAGAATTTAGGCCATCTTGAGGATTTCGCCTCCTGCAAGTAAGAAAGAAATGAAGTCTTTTTTTGGAAAGATTAATTTCATTAGAAAATTCATTACTAGGTTTGCAGAGATAGTCAAGCCGTTGAATGCAATGTTAAAGCAAGAAGCGAAAATAGAATGGAACATAGAAGCTAAGGAGGCATTTGCAGAAATCAAAAAGGCTATTGTTGAGGCTCCTGTATTGGTGAGTCCAGACTATGCTAAGTCCTATATATATTCATTTACTTCTGATCATTCTTGTGCTGCAATGTTAACTCAGAAGTCTGATAAAGGAGATGAACACCCCATAGCCTTCATGAGTACTCCTCTAAAAGATGCAGAATTGAAATACCACAATGTAGAGAAACAAGTCTATGCCTTGTTCCGAGCAGTAAAGAAGTTTAGGCATTATATCTTGAGGAATAAAGTTTTCGCCATAGTACCTGATCCTGTAGTAAAGTTGTTATTGATGCAGAATGAGCTAGGAGAGCAAAGGGCTAAATGGGTGGCCATATTGTAGGAATATGATATGGAAATTCAGCCCATGAAATTGGTAAGAGGACAAGGACTTACGAAGATGATGGCTGAGACATGTCCTAATCTCACGGCCCAACATTATTACCTTCAGGAGGTCTCTCCAGGAGACTGGTATGATGAAATTATTTTTTATCTGTTGAATCAACGGTGTCCTAATCACCTTAAAACAGTCTAGAGATGAACCTTGCGCCTGAGGAGTGGCATTTTTATGATGAAAGGAGCTATATTATATAAAAGAAATCATGAAGGTGTTTACTTAAGGTGTTTAGGGAATAATGAAGCTGCTAGAGTAATGATTGATTTTCATGAGAAATATGGCACAGGCCATGGTTCTACATCATCCACAACACATCAAATCTTAAGGGTAGGTTATTACTGGCCCACCTTGTTCAAAGACGTACACCAACATGTGAGAATTTGTTATATTTGTCAGATTACAGCAAGTAGGGAAAAACATGCAGCTCTTCCACTTCATCCTGTTATTGAGGTAAAGCCATTTGCTCAGTGGGGTATGGACTTTATAGGTCCAATCAACCCCCCATCCTCTACTAGCCATAGGTATATTCTTACTATGACTGATTATTTCACTAGATGGATAGAAGCACTCGCTTGCAAACAATGTACTTCGGATGTGGTAATTAATTTTCTTGAATCAGGGATTATTAATCATTTCGGATGCCCAATATCTTTGGTTTCTGATAATGGTCCTGCATTTGCATCACTGAAATTTTCTAATTGGGCATTTGATCATGGGATTGTTATTAAATTTTCATCTAATTATTATCCCCAGGGTAATGGTTTGGCTGAGTCTTCCAACAAAAACTTGCTGACAGTTATTCGTAAGTTGCTAGAAAAAAATCCTAAAGATTGGCATACCCAGCTCCGATTTGTGCTTTGGGCTAACCATACTAGATAGAAGGCATCCATAGGAACCTCCCTTTATCACTTGGTGTATGGTTTGGAACCAGTATTTCCTATTTAGTTGAAAATCCCTACCCTACAATTCATTAATGATTACTATAACGAAAAAGACAAGCACGAAGCCCGTTTGGCTGAACTATTGCATTTGGAAGAAAAAAGAGATGAAGCCCTAGAGAACTTTGCTAAACATCAAGGTGTAGTGAAAAGATGGTTTGATAGGAGGGCTAAGGTAAAGGCCTTTAGGATTTCTGACTTAGTTCTTTATTGGGATAAAGCCCATGATCGTAAGGGAGAATACAGTAAATTTGATAAACTTTGGTTTGGCCCTTACCAGATTTCAAAAATTTTGGGAGACAATGCTTTTCATTTGAAAACCCTCATTGGTGAGGAAATCCCACTGCCTGTCAATGGGCAATATCTAAAGCATTATTTCCAACCTTGAACTGCTTGCAATTCATCCTGTATATAGTTAGAGTAGGTTTGTTTTTGTTTGCTTTGTTTCTGCTTTGCTTTGGTGTGTTTTGGCTTTTTGCGTTGTTTTGCTTTTGGGGTTCCTAATTTCTTTGGGGCTGTTTTTCCTGTGCGCCAGGGCTACTCTGTTTGGGCCTGTTCTGAGGATTTCTTTTATAAACTCTAATCAGTTTTTCAGAATCAAGTGGTGGTTTTTCTTTTATCTAAGGTTCCTTGTACTTGGAATTAGAGTCACTTGTTTTGGATATGCTCTGGAATATATCTGGGTCTCACATTCTCACACTAAATTAATTTTCTGGAGTCGCATTGGGTTCTTGAGTAATTTGGCCTAGTGAAAAATCTTATATTATGCTTCAGTGCCACTATGTTCCCCATCCCTGACAGTGAATTTCATTACTTACAAAGGTGACAGGAAAATCTACAAAAAGAGAAGAAAAGAAACTAAGACATGTTAAAAATTCAAAAGAGTTTCACCTTATTAGGAATGTCCTAGTATCTCTACCGGGGCTATAGATGCCTGACTGGCAGTAGAGCTATACTTGGGAGGGTCATAGTGATAACCTCACCGGGGCTATGGATGCTTGATTGGCAGTGAGGCTCTATCCAGGTTGCTTTTGAAGTTTGAATTCGTATGTAGCTTGGTCAGGTTTACTCTTGCCCCCATTGCACTTGCAGGATGGAAATAAATGCATAATACACACACTTGGACCCTCGTATAGGACAAAGTCTTCTTACTTCTGATTTCTAAAACTTTGTTCTCAAGGGTCTTGATGCAAAGATTGAAACCAGAGATTCTAGGTTCTTGATTCTAGTTTATCCTTGAAATGCTCTGGAGCATTTCCCCAGCGGAATCGCCATTTGTTGTGCGCTTATTGCACACACGCCCCATTGAATGTGGGGACCCTCTTTTTTTTCACTCTTGGTGTTTTGACCCTTTTGTTTTGGGGTTTTTTGCTTGATTTGGTTTGTGCTTTGATGACCTTCTTGCCAACTGAAGTGGCACTCTTTTGAGCTGTATTGAAAATTTGAAGTTTTGGCTCTATCTCGGGTTTTTCACTGTTTTCGAGAAAATCTGCTTGGGCCGGATTCTCCTGGTTCCCTCTCATTCTCTGAAATCGACCTTTTGCATTACTTTTAGGAAAGTCCACACATCCCGGATTTCCCTAAAATCTGTGCCTATGTCGCATCCCCAAAATCTGTGGCTATGTCCAACCCTCGAAATTTGTGGCTATGTCGAATCCCCGAAATTATTTGTGACTGCGACTATCTTGTCGAGTGCATTAATGGAATTTGTACAAGGTTTTGAGGCTTTGATATATTGATATTTTCAGAAGTGATTGATCATTTTGAGTTGTGCATTTGCTATCATTTGAGCTTGTGTGTTAGGGTTCTTGATATTTTGCTGGGTATTTGGATCCTCGAGGTTATTTGAGCTATGTGTTTGCTTTTGAAGTGCGTGGGTTGTATCCAGTCTACATCAGGTGGTGATTTATCAGTTTCCTTCATCATAACTGTTGTGCTTCCATGGTATGTATATGCACCCTGTTCTCTAATGGTTTTGATTTCTTTTCACCGTTTTGCTTAGGAGTCTTTCATGCTTTTCTGGTCCTTCTGGGTGCACGTTATCATTGTGCATTTTGGGGTTTTATCTAGTGCACTAGTTCATTTTTGATTGATCAAATGTTTATGCTTGGTCTGGTGTACTTTCTTGTTTGGGCATTGGTTCACTATAGCTTTGAGCTTTCCATTTTTGTGAATCACCGAGTCATCTATACTTTCATGGTAGACATTTACGGTTCCCAACCTAGGGCATGGCCATTTGCTCTCGAAATTGTTGAGAAGTGGGTCGTTAGTTCATGTTTTATTCATTAAGATCCTAGGTTGGGCTGGTTTCGGATTTCTGGCTTGGATTCAGAGTGATTTGAATCGCTTTGATAAAATTAGTCGAGATATACACAGGTTCGGGTTTCCGAGGTCTTCACGAATTTTTGCCTCCCTCAAATTTTCCCGATTGCTGTATCTCTTCTTCTTTTTGTTATCTTTCTGTCGGATTTCATTTGATTTCGCCAAAATCCGTTCCATCCAGATTTTCTCGAGGTCCGTGGTCGGGTCATTTTACTGATGATGAGCTTTGATACTGTTATATCAGGATTTCACCAAAATCCATTCCATCTGGATTTTCTCGAATAATTCGTGTCCCTTCATTTTCCCTGACTTAGTCAGGATTGTTGTTGATTTCGCTAGAATCCGTCTCCGGCGAATTCTTCCGGGTATTTTTGGGAAATGTTAAATTTAATGGTTATGGATTGTGGGTATCTTTGTAATACATTTGATTAACTTAAGGAGCTTATGCTAAGTATTCTTAATTCTTTTCCTTGGTTGAATTGATGATGTAAGTGATATTTTGGGATCTAGTTTATTTGGTTCGTTGGAATCCGTCTGGCCCAGATTTTCCCGAAAATCCTTCCTAGTGCAGAATCCCAAACTTTGATTTAATGATCTTTTGCACTTATTGCTTCTGATGGATCTAATTATATGTTATCTTCATGTGCTTACAGGAAAGTCCAGGATAGAATGTTGTTGGCTGGGGTAAAGGAAAGGCAACTGACCTTGGTGCAGAGGCATCTGCCATCTCAGATGTAGAGAAGGTTAAGTTGGACATGAGGAGCAGAATCTCTGAGAGTAACCTAACTTCACTTTGGTCAGGAATTACGGATATGAACCTTGGTATGTGGGATTACGAGGAATTCAAGGCTGACATGTCAGCACCTAACATTCCTCTGTTATCAAGGAGAATGGTGGACTCCGGATTGGCCCATGTGGTAGGCTTTCCTTCTACGGTACAGTGTTATGAGCTAGTGCTAGAATGTGCCAGGAATTATGATAGGGGTACATAGAGGATTATTGGCCCTCAAGGTAGGATTGTTGTAGGATTCAGTCCAGTCTCTATTGCTACAACCTTTGACATGCCTGACACATCCCATGTGGTAGGCTTTGACAAGGAAGGGGCTAAGAAATTTTATGAAGAGGACATGGTTAAGTCCCAACAAGTGATTAACTCTTGGCTGGAGAAGCCTAAATCTCACTTCTCTAAGTTACCTAAGCAACTATTTAGGATTAAATTCAAAAGAGAATATTATAATGTTATCACCCTTCTCAGCAGGTTGGTAGGATTCAAAAGTGCAGGGATTTTTGAGACTTGGATGTTCCATATAATTGCTAGAATGGAGCAAGGATTTGATTATTACTGGGCAGGTGCCATAAGTAATGTGATCCATGCGCAGTTGTGCAGTGTCTTGCAAACCAAGACTTTTACTATGACTTCCTATCTGGTGTATTCATTGGCAAGACTTCATCCATATAATGGGTTGAGGACTAGAGGTATCTTTGGGCAAGATGCTATCTATGAAGTATATCCCCAGTTGCACTTAACTGGTGGAAGTTATAGGAGATCAAATGATGCCTTCATTATGTATATCACCAGATTGCTCCAAGGTGTAGAGCATGTTAGCATCTTGGAAAAGGAAAAAGAACTGATAGGAAAGTATGGAGCTTGGTTCATTTAGTTCCCTACCTTTTCATACATCAGAATTGATGGTTTTCAGAGGGATCCCTATAGATTTCCAAGCTATCCTACATACCACATTATTTTGTTGGAAGTTGTTAGGCAAATCTGTGATTTTGACAATGTTGTAAAAGGAGAAATGCATAAGATAGGTTTTGGGAATGATTTCCCTCTGAAGACTGGAATGGGTGAGGTTTGTGCCTCTATCCAATCTGCTCATGCTGTTGAGGAAGAAACGGGTGCTCTTGGTCTTCCCTTCCACACCAAGAGAACAAGATTTGATATAACTGGTGAAGCTCAAAAGAAGGCCAACATAGATTATAGCCATAATCCTCAAATTGAGGACTATTGGGTTAATCTCACTGATGAGTTTGAGGCGAGGAAGAAGAAGTTTTCCAGACTGCTAGTGGACTTGGTGAGGCTGTATAATGTAAAGGCCATCCCGGATCAGATTGAGGAGGATGGAAATGTGATCCAAGGTCACGTTTATGAGGTAGTAAAAGATAAACCAGTTGGGGAAGTTGAATGGTTGGAGGAGGAAAAGACTTATTTGGATCAAGTCATTGCCCCGATGATTAAGTACACCAAGATGTGGTTGAAGCACAAAATACTAGAGCTGGAAAGTGAGGGTGTTCCATTCACTTATGAGCTGATGGGAGATTTGGAGTCTCATTCTGCTTCCGAGGGGTCACTTGAGCTAGAACAAAAGGGCAAAGGAAAGGTAGATTCTCCTTTCAAAATTCAGATAAGGGAAACCCAACCTGAGAAGGAGCAGAGGTAGGTAAACATAGGAAGCCAGTTGCTAAGAAAAGGAAACATGTCTCTAGGAATGAAGTTGAGAAGAATAAGGCAGAAGTAGTGGAGGTTGAAAGTGCTCCACCGGTGGAAAAGAGAAGAAGAATATAAGATTGTCATAAAAGGGGGAAGAGACTCTTAAGGTTGACAAAGTAATTGAACCACCAGTAGTAGAAGTGGAAAGTTCGAGGGAAAGAACACAAGTTTACATGAGAAGGTCGAGGACTCCTTGCCCAAAGGACACTGCAACAATGGAGAAGGTCTCGGTCAACATTCCTGTTGTCGAGCCGGTGAGTGTCTCTATTTCTCAGGATGTTGGTAGCCAACAAGAAGAACCAAATAAAGGTGAAAGTCCTAAGGGTTTGCAGGAAGAGGTATTTCAGGAAGGTGATCTCTTCAGGGCAGAAGTAGAAATTGATAGGGTATTGAAGTCTCGCTTGGTGGCATATGCAGATTCGCCTGCAGAGGAGCAAGTGAATAAATCCCCTCAATAGGAGGAAGTAGTGACTGAAACTTCATCACCATCCCAAGTTGTAGAAGAGGAACAATTGCAACAGGAGGGGAATCCAACTGTGGATATTCCTAAAATTCGGAGTGATGAAAGGAATGCACCTATTGATCAACAAGAGAAAGAATAGGATAGACAAAGCACAGTACCTGTTGTGTTCACTATTTTGGATTGGCTTGAGAAAGGCCTAAAGAGTAAAATGGTAATAGTGGAGGATCCTCCTCCTAATTGGGATGTCCTTATGGCCAATGTGGAGAAGGGGAAAACTAAAAAGAAAGCAAGGGTTGTCTCTTGAATTGAAAGAGATGAATCAGGTAATAGAGTGCCGCATATTGCTACCCCTACTCCAAACAAAGATAGGGACAATGTGATTGCCCGAGATTATAATGTGCAGATTGTTAATTTGGGACATGCTACCATGGAACGGGATATTGAAGAATATGAGGGTTCCAGTGCAGTGATTATGGGGAGATTAAAGAAGGCAGTGCAGACCATGCATGAATTGGAAAGAGAAAATGAAAAACTGAAAAGATACCTACAGGAATTGATGAAGCCTTTGCAAGCTATTGGTTCCTCCTCTTTTGCTGCAAGATTCCTTGCCCAGGAGACAATCTCCGAGTTAGAAAAGATGAAGGGCACCTCACATGCTACAATCACTTTGTTACAAGGTGTTCAAGCAAAAGGGGATGAAGCCATCATGGGCATTTTTTCCACTGTAGGGGATGCTACAAGGTCGGTGACATTGCTGAAGACTGTGTTGGCTCAAGATAAGGAAGATACTGACCTCTTACTCCAGAAAGTTACTGCAATTATGGGATTCACCAAGAATGAATCGGTAAGATGTGGGATTCTTCCTCTTCCAAGGGTTTCTAAACCTTGGGAATGGTTTGAAATAATACTCATGAGATAGAAGGCCTTGAAGAAGGTCAATAAACATGCAAGACAAATTGAAGGTGCTCTGACTAATGTGCATGACAAATGCATTGCATTCTTTGAAGTCATGACTGGAAGGAAGAAGTTTGATCCAAAGCATTTCAGTTTGGAGCAGCTTAGGGAATGGGGGAGAGATGTGTATTCTCCAGTCAGTGAAGGATCAATTACCAAACAACAGTTGGATGATGCAGCAACATACATTGCAGTCATTGATAGGTATTTGACTAATAAGGCTGATTGGGATGGTATAGTTGGACAAGCAAAAGAGGATATCAAAATTCTTGAGAGAAGGATTAGGGTTTTACCTATGCTAGCAGTTCCTGAGCTGGATAGGGTCTTCCTGGCCGTACATGCTAAAAAGGATAAAATTAAAGACAAAGATGGGGAGTGATTGTATAGGGTTACATTGATATTTGTGCTTCCCATTAATTTACATGTATTGGGCCGACCTTTTGACACTTTGGCGGTTTTGGATGAAATTGGTGCTATGGCACATTTCATATGATTGAATTATTCTTTTGGGCTGACCTATTTTAGGTTATATTTTATTGTAAAGTTATAATCTGGGCCGACCTATGTTGTAGATTCTCTATAAAAGTGGGCATGTTGCCTCATTTGAACAGTAGACAAAAAATTAGAGAATAGAGATAGAAGGATTGGTAGATCAGGAGAATAGTTGTATCCGAGCAAGTTAGGGTTTATTTTCAAAGCAAGTGTTGTAACAGAATAGCTTGGATTCTTGCTACCTTGGATGACATAATATAAGAGAGATATTCTGTTTAGTATCTATCTTTTGGAATCTCATCTGGCATGGTTCTTTTTATTCTATCTTTCAAATTGCTTATGGTTTATGTTTAGATGATTTGATAATGCTTAGGGTTTCATGTTTGGAATGCTGTAGTGATCTCTAGTCCATACTTTTTGTAGTTAGCTGCTTTGCAAAGTTAGCTTGGGCTTATATTTGTGCTTAGTTCAATTGTGGAAAGTTATTCATCTCAATTGTTGTAAGGTTGACTGAATGAATGTTCATGATTTGAAAATCTTTCAATACCTTAGAAGATTGCACTATTTCTATGGAGTTGCAGATTTGTCTGGGTTAAGCAGAAGATAGTTTATGAGAGATTGGTCCATTTTGTGCATCTTATCCTTTGGCATTTTCAATCTTAGCAATAAAAGTAGTTTTAAGATTATCTATAGAAACCTTTATCTTTTGCTATTTCTTTATTATCTGATTTGTATCAAGTTTGAAGGTATCAATCTATTGCTTATATCTGATAAGTCTAAAATCTAGCTCTGCTTGTAGTAAGGTCCCTTTGTGATTACCCACATTTTCACATTATCTCTTAGTTGTTTTATTGCGTTGTCAAGACCTAACATTAGAGACCTTGGGGTTATCTCTTTTCCGTAGAGATTTACCTTTCAAGAGAGATAGGATATTATATTCTATCTAAGTTGTTATTGTGCAGAAAACACCATCAACAATACTTCAGCTGAAATGCATAATGCTAAACCAGTCTTCAATTTGTTAAGAAGCACCACGAACACCACTCAAAATACCACCCAAAATACCAACCAAGGCAATACTCATAAAAATAAAAGAAACAAAACATTTAGGACCTTACCATATCAAACATCAAACAATCATCGAAAGTTCACACCTTTGGGTCAATCATATGAATCCGCATTGAAAGAACTTAGTGTGGAAAATCTTATTACTCTACCCGACACTCGAGGTTTTGAATGCAAAGTAAAATCATCATGGTGGAATGAAGCCCATTTTTATGAATTTCATTGATGCAATGGTCACCTAACCAATACTTGCATACAATTGAAACACAAGATACAAGATTTAATTGACAACAAGATCATACAAATAGAGGATCCTCAAACAAACACTAATCATGGGGTATTCAAAAACACTTTTCCAAATTATGACAAAGGAGAATATTCTAACATGAACGGAAAAGGAAAGAGCATAAACTATGTTCAGGATACCATCATTCTTCATATTTTAGCCACTGAAGATCACACAAATGACATTGAGATCAATAACACACCAGATCCTATTGCAACCAACCATCCAATAAATGATGCCAATATTCCCTACAATCAAGTCCATAATACCCAACAAGACATGGTTGTAATGGATAATCAAATTAATTTCATCAAAATCAATAAAAAATAAAACAGTGTGCCCATAAACGTGACCACAAAGGCTCAAAAAAAATATGTTTTGAAAGGCAGCGCCTCCAAAGCACCCACTTCTACATCTCATCAATATAACATTGTCGATTAGATCTAAAATATCCCCGCGCAAATATCAATATTGGAGCTTCTCAAAATCTCACCCGCTCACAAAGAGATCTTGGAAAAATCCCTAGTTGATACAATAGTGCCAAATAATTTGGAAGTCTGCACTTTCCAAGCCATGGTGGGACATCTATTTGTGCCTCATTGCTTATCCTTTTCCAAAAATTATGATGTATCTCTCACCCATCCTCATAACACAATGCTCCATATCAAGGTTCTAATCCATAAAATTCATGTCAAGTGCGTCCTAATAGATGGGGGAGCCAGTCTTAATATATGCACTTTGAAACTTGTCTGTGCTCTAGGGTTCTCTGAAAATACAATAGATGCAAGGAAGAAGATCACCATCAAATCATATGATGATGAAGAAAGAGCTTCAAAGGGATTGATTGTATTACCAATTTAGAAAGATGTGGTTTGCCAAGTTCTGGATAAGGATTTAACATATAATATACTCTTAGGTCATCCTTGGATCCATGAAATGCAGGTTGTACCTTCAACATACCATCAATGTCTAAAATTTACTTGCAATGGGCAAGAAATTACCATTCTTGCTAATTCCAATAGTCCACAACATTGCAATACCCTTAAGGTTGTCCAAGATGTATTTGTGCCTCATAACCGAGAAGCTCCTGATACCACCCCTAACATCCCCAATAATTCAAGTCAAGTCAATTCATTGTATAAATTTTTGGCCACATCCTCCAATGAAGGAAACCACCCAAGTTCCTCGTCCAAACAACTTGAGAAAAAGGAAAAACCTAGCCCCTTTGCATCTATCAATCCTGAAGCACAACTCAATACTTTGGCCAAATAGTTTGAGAAGAAAGTCCAATTCAAAGACAAAGGTGTAGGTGAATACTCCATCGAACAATCCCTCTGCCTCTTACAATTAATTTTACCAAAATTCCATGGTCAACCATCAACCTCATCACAATCAGCCTCACAACCGGTCACACTTTTTTATGGTTGATTCATAAAAGCAAGCATCCAAGCAGACGAATCTGATGACAAAGATATCTTGAATTGGCTCAACAAGGATGAAACAAATTCTCAATATGGCAAAGGATTCTCAATCTTAGAAAAAATGGGATATGATGGACAAGGACCTATTGGAAAAAGGAAATAAGGTATCATAGAACCTATCCAACCCATTATAAAAAATCCAAAAGACAAAACAAGGTTGTGTTATAAAAAGCATCAGAAGGATAAAGGAACAAAGGAGGACCAAAAGCAAAAGGTTGTTGAAAGGATCCTATAGCTCCAAGCAAGTGACCACTATGAAACTAATTCCAATAAATATGAATGGGATTCATTGTTAGAAGAGTAATGTCATGATAAGGACATTGATGTGGTACACAAGGATACCCCCACACTCGAGGAGGGACAAAGCTCAGGGTTACGACCATTTGAATTAGGATCACAAAATATCGATGGCTCAAGTGAATATGACCAAACTCCTAGGGAGATAGATCACTCGGAAGAGTAACATCATAGACCTTGACCTTGCCATGGTATTTTTTGATGACAATGTTGCCATTAGGACCCTTACGACCTTTGACCTTAACCCATCTGACGATCCGTTGCCATTGGTACATCCTGAACTCACAGATTGGGACCAAATTGAACCTATTGATATCCCCACCTTTTCAAACGATGAGGCCATCATCAATTTCCTCTACGCTATTACTCTTGAAATGGGTTCCACCATTGAATGTCATAACGAAGCTTCTAGACAGGGGAATGCCAAATTTCCCAACTACAAAATGAGTGAAACAAAAGAAAGATCTGATGGTGAAAATCATTCCATGGCAGTATCAGATCAAGAAAGAATAAAAATAAAGTGCATCTGACGGTGAAAACCTCTTCGAGGCACCGAAGGATGGGGAATTTGACACTCTTCCTAATTACTTCCAAGAAAGATCCAAAGTCCTAATCAAACCAACACAATCCATCAATGTCGGCAATGCAAAAATAGTGAAAACTCTCCATCTAGCAGAATCATTGATAGAATTGTAAGAGCTTAACTTTATTAAGTTCTTTGAATAATGACAAGTCAACTTTTCCTAGTCATATGCATACATGTTAAGAATAGACCCAGATCTCAGCATGCATCATTTATCCTTTCCTTCAGGAATTAAACCAGTAAAGAAAAAGTTGAGAAAAATGCATCCTCACATTGCCCTATTGGTGAAGGAAGAATTAAAGAAATTATTGGATGTAGGATTCATCAAACCCATCGATTATGTAGAGTGGATATCCAACATTGTACCTATTTCAAAACCTAATGGCAGCATACGGATTTGTACAGACTTCAAAGACCTAAACAAGGTTTTCCCGAAAGATTATTTCCCCTTGCTAAACATTGATATAATTGTACACTTAACAGCATTTAATGGCATGTTGTCACTAATGGATGGTTTTTATAGTTACAATCAAATCAAGATAGCACCTAAAGACTAGGATAAGACAACTTTCTCTTTCACATGGGGAACCTTCTATTGGAATGGCATGCCCTTCAGATTGGAGAACGTAGGGGCCACATACCAAAGAGCCATGACAACCATATTTCATGAAATTATGCATACCTTCATAGAAGATTATGTGGATGAATTATTGGAAAAATATTACACTAGAGAAGGACACCTAGAGATACTAGATAATCTCTTCACCTGACTAGAGAAGTTCAACATTCACCTGAATCCAAATAAATGTGTGTTTGGGGTAACATTAGCAAAGCTACTGGGATATATAGTATCAGAGAAAGGTATTGAGGTAGACCCTTCAAAAGTGAAAGCTATCATGGAAATTTTTCCTCCAAAAAATATCAACCAGTTAAGATCTCTTCAAGGTAGATTCCAAATGATCAGAAGATTCATATCACAATTGGCTAACACAAATCATCCTTTTACCCACTTTTTGCACAAGAATTTTTCCTTTCAATGAGATGAGAAATGTGAGGAAACTTTCAACCAATTGAAACAATACCTAATGAGTCCACCTGTCCTAGCACCACTAGCAGAAGGAAAGCCTCTCTTATTGTACATAGCCACAACTAATCGATCATTGGGAGATTTGTTCGCACAAGAAGATTCAATAAGAAAAGAAAGAGAAATATATTACATCAATAGGACTCTAAATGGTTATGAAATCAACTATGCATCCATTGAGAAAGATTTTTTAGCAGTAGTGTTTTCTACCCAACAATTTTGGCACTATATGCTGACTCATACAATCAAACTCATAGCCAAGATAGATCTACTGAAATATCTCCTTAGCAAAGAAAATATAATAGGAAGGTTGGCCAAATGGGTAATGATACTCAATGACTTTGAAATCCAATATATTGATAGAAAATAAATCAAAGGACAAGCTATCTCTGATCAACTAGAAGAAGCACCAATTCATGATGATCATCCCCTGCATGTGGAATTTCCATATGCTGATGTCTTCGCAGTAACAACAAAACAATGGGTGTTGTATTTTGATGGCTCATATACTCAACATGGATTAGGAGCCAAAATTTTATTCATTACTCCCCAATGGCACACCATTCTAAAATCATATCGCCTGATGTTTCCTTGCACCAACAACACAATAGAGTACAAAGCACTTATCATCAGAATCAAGATAGTTGTGGAATGAAAAGTTACAAAACTACAAGTCTACGGGGATTCTCAACCAATCATTAATCAATTCAATGATGATTACCAAACAAAGGATGATAAACTGATTCCCTATAAAAGGATGATTGATGACTTCAAGAAATATTGTGTTGACATCAAATTTGCTCAAATCCCAAGGATTGACAACAAGGTTGTTGATGCTATGGCTACCATTGCTTCTTTACTCCAAATTCCAAAAAAAATGAAGTCGTTATGAGTTCATGGTGGAGCAATGGTTTACCCTCTCTTATGATGATCCTAAATCCCAACTCATATTCCATCTAATTAAGGATAATACCTCGATCTACAAGAAGATCTATACCTACTTGAAAGATAATATCCTTTCTCCTTATCTCTCCCGAAACCAAAAATGAAATTTCATCTGCCAAGCTTCCCATCATACCCTTATTGTGGATGTACTATACTGACAAGGTCTTGATGGAACTCTCTTATGATGTCTAGAATGCAATGAGTTTGAAATGTCTTTACAAGAAGTCCATGAGGGTATTTGTGGCACTCATTCAAGTGGTCTAACCCTCACTAAGAAACTCCTCCATTTGGGATACTACTGGCTGACTATGAGGAGAGAGTCCTTCCAATTTGTCAAGAAGTGTCAGAAATTCAAGATCCACGGTAATCTTTCCATGCACTAGCACAAGAATTATAGCCCTTTGCATCAACATGGTCGTTTTGTTAGTGGTGATTGGATCTTGTAGGAAAAAATCACCCATCTTCATCCAATGAAGTTCATAATTAAAGCTATAAAATACTTTACCAAGTGGGTCGAATCCATTTCTATATCCACCATCAGAGGAAATAAAATCTCATCATTCATCCTAAACTACCTCATCTGTAAGTATGGTATCCCTCAATCCATTGTCACTGATAATGGAAAACCTTTCAAGAAGCAATACATGCAAGAACTCTATGAAAGATTCCATATCCAGCATCAATTTTCTATGCCCTATTACCCTCAAGGGAATGGCCAAGCAGAGGCCTCAAACAAAACCATCTTTAAGATCTTAAAGAAAACCATCAATGATGTTGGACATGATTGGCATATCCAAATGAACCCTGCTTTGTGGGCCTATCGTACAAGCATCCACAGTCCCATAGGAGCCACACCATATGCACTTGTCTATGGATCTAAAGCATTATTTTCCATTGAGGTTGAGATACCATCACTTTGTGTGTCCTTGAAATATTTCATTTCATTTGAAGATTATCATGTGTCTAAACTACAAGAGTTGGAATTTTTGGATGAATGTCATCAACTTGCAGTGGATCACTTGAAGGCCTATCAACAAAGAATGTCAAGGAACTACAATCACAAGGTCAAACCTAGGACCTTTTAGGTAGGTGATTTAGTGCTGACAGAAAATCCCCGTAATCAACAGGACCAAGAAAAGAAAGGAAATTTTGAGCCAAATTGGTTAGGTCCTTTTGTTATTGTATCAGTGTTGGGATCAGGAGCGTATCAGTTGTCTACACTAGAAGGGGATCTATTTGAAGAACCAATGAGCAACCTTCATCTAAAAAATTTCTATACATAATGCATCTAGTGCATGCTTAGAAGTCTATAAAAAACCATTAAAAGTTAGAAAAAGTCTTGAAAAAATGGTCACCATGATGAAAACCTAGAAAACAAGTGTCTTGGTGACAACAATAGAAAAAAAAAAAAACATAAAAAGACAAAAAAAATACAAAAATATAAAAAAATTGAAAAATAAAAAAAATCGTTACCTTGGTGAAAACCTGGTAAACAAGCATCTTGGTAACAGCAAAAAAATCATAAAATCTAAAAAAGTGCAATAAAAAAAATGGTGAAAACCTGGTAAACAAGCACTATTTGTGATAAGTCGGCTTCTCCATCTATTTGAGTGTGTGTTGACCGTCCTCTTTTTGATGCCACTGTGCATTCATGCCTATCATACACTGAGCTTCATGTCCATATCTAGTTATTGCAGTCATGTCCAACCTTGGCTTGGTTATCATTGTACATACCCATAATAAATTTGGTTTGTTTATCACTAGGGGAAAAATCCTGATCTCACTGGGGGCAAACAATCATTGAACTTAAACCAACAGGCAAACAAACAACAAGGCAACCTTGGTGAAAGAAAACAATCACTGTAACCATCACATCATCAAAAATGAACATCAATCAAGCCAATCAAGCAAACATCCAAATCAAATCAAACATCAAAACCAAATCAAATCAATCATCACTGAAGGATCATCTTCTGAATCATGGTTGGATCACTTTAGCACAAATGTTCAGTTGATGTATCATGATTGTTGTTATCATTTCTCTAGAATACCTCAATGATGTCCTAAACTAGAGGGGCCATGATTGAGAATGATATTTTTCTTTGTTTGTTGTCTGTGAGTCAATCATTACTACTATGCAAATTGTCGTGGTACATGCTCTACAAAGTATCATTGATGACATTCCAAATTTGTATGGGAACATGATTAATTCTTGTTTGTTTATGCAAGTGATGCTCAGGTCATCTTGGTCTAATTATACCTAGATGCTTATGTTATCTTGTATTATCAAATCTCAACGGAAGTTGTATGGAAGTTGTACTCAGGTCATCATGGTCTAATTATACCATTGATTTTTGTACTAAATTTTAACATAATAAAATGCTCAATTATTATAATAAGAACAATGAATAAGATGACAACATTGCATAAATAGGATTGCATTCATATTAGTTCTACATTTTAATTTTAGATTTTTCCAAGGCTGGTAACTTTCAACATGATGTTATCTCTCACTACAAGATTGAATACACTTGACATAACAAAAAAATCATTCATTTGCATTGACATTTCCATTTCATATCATTAGAGAGCATTATCATACATCCACTATCACAAATCATTCATTATAATATGTGCATCACGAAAAATTCCAAAAATAAATCATTTTTTCCAAAATACCATCATCCTTCATAATCCATATCATACATTGAGGT
Source organism: Sequoiadendron giganteum (assembly GCA_007115665.2). Lineage (NCBI taxonomy): Eukaryota > Viridiplantae > Streptophyta > Pinopsida > Cupressales > Cupressaceae > Sequoiadendron > Sequoiadendron giganteum. Next base: position 581,460,146 of record CM021101.1, read on the forward strand.
CATAATAAATTTATTATTTCATTCATCCATAATCTATTCATATATGCATTCATCACAAAAATCATTAATAATAACATCATAATCCATTCATCATCATAATTCATTTCACATTTATGCATTTAGGTCACATATTTGCATAGAAAATACCAAAAATACAAAAAAGTGCATTGCATTCTAGTAGCGTAATAACATTCGCTACATAATCCATAATCATACATTGGGGCATGACGTAAAATCGTACATGCACTTTCATTCATCATCCATCCAAACATAGGCATCATTCATAATCATAATTCATTTACATAATCATCCATACATCTAGGTCATTTATTCGCCTCATAAAAAATCCAAAAAGAGAGCATTATCATAAATCCATACATCTATGTATTTCATATTCAAAAGCCATTCATTCATTTATCATACATTTGGAATCTATGAACCATACATCCATTCATTAAATCATTCATATCAACACATTCAATCACATATTTGCATCCATACATCAATATATACATGTGAAAATACAAAAATACAATGCATCCCATATCATTTGCATAACATCATCCATCTCATTAATGCATCCATGACATAATCATATAGAATATCATAATCACATAGAACATAAATAAAGGCATCCATCATAAGCATCCATAATAAAAGCATAAACGACATAGATCAATAATCTTTGTTGCATATCATATAACCTATAAATAAAATGTCAAGTATACAATGATATCAAATGAAATGAGAAATGATACATAAAAAATGTGGAAAATGGCATACAATCCATCATTATTTCCAAGAGAATACTGCTCGCATGCATGGAAATCAAGATGATATCCATTGAAAAGCTTGCGCCATTAATATGTGTAATTTTCAGAGCTCAAGTGGCCAACACATGGCTGATTCCATGTTTTAAATTTGGGTCATTGATGCAATAGGGAGTTGGCATGTTGAATGAATCAGATTGAGTCAAGCATCGTTGAAAATCCCATATCACCACATGGCAGGCCCATCGACCAATAACACAACTCCCAATCAGCAGACACGCTTATCACTTGCAGGCACGAACCAACAACCCTGTACCACCAAGCAAAAACACGTGTCATTAGTCTGCACACCTCATAGCAGTTTTTAAATGATTATTTTAATCATGTGTTGATGGCGAGGAACGACCACAATTAATCCTCATCAACCTTCATTGTAATACGACAGTCGTCGATTTGATAGCCTTTATTCATATCATTGGAAAAATTAGACTGGGCCCCATCATCTTACATAACAAGTGGAAACATCTCGCAGACCTCACCACACTTTAGTGATGTCATCAAAAAATCCTATGAGGCCCACGGGGAATGGTGAGGATTAAGATCATCGATCCAATGGTCCACAATCCTACACATGAAACAAAGTTATTGATAAAAAGGGTTCGGCCTAGGCAGGTTGGGGGAAAACCCTTTAGGCATAAATTTTAGACATAAGTCTAAAATTTAAACAATTATCAAGCCGACATTAGGAAAAATTAATATTAACTCCCGACATAGAGAAAGACCGACCGGCCAGGTAAAGGGGTCGGTAAGTGCACAACACAAAAGGCTCCACTAATGACTTAAGTGACCAACAACCCAGAGCAATAGGTCAACACAAGAATATAACGCCAAGGTTTATTTGGTGGCAATATCTTAAACAAGGGTAATAAAACCCTAAACCCTAACATTCAACCCCTAAAACACAAGGGTAATAACCAAACAAGACTTGTGGAAAATTTAAAAGGTTCTACCAGGTCCTACTCTTGGACCTCCTCCTAGTGGAACTCTGTTTAGTGGATCCCCTAGGAGTGGTTGTCTGACACCCTTGTTGGTATTTCGAGACTAAGAGCGACCAGATCTAGAACAAGCATAGCTAACTCTCTGCTCGGTTGGCACAACCTCATAATATATGCCCCTATAATACTCTGCCCCCTTGGGAAAATCTCAAAGCTCTCTAACCAGGTTCCCTATCCCAACACCCTCGTCTTTTGTCTAAATCTTGTCTGCCACTGCCACTGCCTGCTCTCCCTGCCATCTGGTGGCATCTCTCTCGACTGTGAGGGTGGCTACTTCTGCCTGTAGCTATACCATTTTCCCCTATACCTATAGTTGCACCAATACCTGTGCCTGTAACTGAGCCTGAGCCTGGGCTAACTACACCTGAAATGCCTGTACCTACCCCTGTAGAGTCTGTACCTGAACCTGCAACCCATCTATCTGCGTCTACTACCTCTGGGAGGGCATCCTCAAAACCACTGGTTGCTATCCAACAAGAGCTGACCTCCTCCTCTTGGGGATGACCCCAAAATCTGGCACATCTCATCCTCCACCTCCACCATCCCCCCATCTATCTCCTCCATCATCTCCACCATCATCTCCCACCTCCTCCTCTGCCCGTAGTACTTTGCACAACCCGCATCATAGTCTAAGACATGACCCCACTATGGAATGTCCTACCTCCGTCGACCATAATGTGCCACCCCCTATAGCATACTCTCATCTTTGTTGTATTTTTTGTACACTCGACCAAAAGGAAATCTCTCAATAATATATGGTGTCCTACCAATCAAGTATCTAGTACAAAATACATATGGCATCTCGATGTCGTCCTCTGGCCATACCTTGCAATCAAGATATGGCTGCCATATAATGGTATCCATGTTATTAAGGAACCTTTGCCAATACTCTAACTTGCCCAACTTATGCTGGAAAAGTGGCCCTATGTAACCAAAAAAATATGGCTGCCCTATTGGTCGATCCCTCCCTCCCACCATCCATGTAACTGCTATATGCTCCCAGGCCTAGAGCTATAATTATGTACACCCTACCGCAAGACTGCTAGCCTGAAGATATATGACATGATGCAAATCATGATACAGGTGTGCAAGCATGCATGAACCCCAAGCATATCTAGTGCCATGGGAAATCATGCCCTCTAAAACCTAACCCCAACCAACTGAAAAGCCCTTTGACCTATGGTCAGGGCAGAGAAAACCACCAATGAATCTTGCTAGCACACAGAGTAAGGGCTGATAGGTAGCAATCAACTCCCGCCAAGATATCTCATATCCAATAAACTAGTCATCATGGAAAATCTATTGAATGGCATCAGTCCCCCCCTACCCCTTGTGATCATACACCACCAAGCCCCCCATGATTGGTATCCTCAAAATATGATATACATCCTTTGGAGCAACTATAATCTCACTAGTCACCAAATGGAAGGTGTTGTGGTCACTATGCCACCGCTCTGCAAGTGTCATCAACAACCCCTGGTTAATCTAATACTAGGGCATGTCAATTAAGGAAGTTAATCTGCACTAATCAATAATAGATTAGTCTACTGGGGTAAGCTATGGGATCATGTCCCACGTCTGTGAAAAGCGCTCTCACACTTGAAGAACTCCTAAGCCACCCTCCTATTATCAAATCAACGTATCAAGTCAGAACATCAATCAATCAACCTATCAATCAACATATCAATTAATCAAATCAACTCACATGATATTTTGATCAAATCTCAAGGAGCACCTATCTTATCAATCGACTCTCATTTGTCATGAGATCGATCAACATCAATCAACCTATTTTTGACTCTCATTTGTCATGAGGTCAATTAATCAATCATCCTTATCTATCCTATCATTGTTCCTCCCCTATCATGAGGACGATCATCAATCTATCAATCAACATCATCCTATCATCAACTCACATGATCATAAGCCATCAAAATCTAGGAGGAATCATTCAAAATCATCATTTTTGGCTCAATGAGCTAAAACAGGGTTTCTATGTGCTAATCTATAGGATGCGCTAGAAAATTTATCGGATGCGCTGGAACAGGCCTTTTATGCGCCAGTTCTTGGATGCACTAGAAAATGGCCTCTATGCGCTAGAATAGGGTCCTGATGCGTCTTTTCCCAAATGCGCTAATTGCACTACCCTATGTGCTACACTATCCTATCTATGTGCTAGAATCCCTATGTGCTATTCCAACAACCTATTGTGCTAAAGTGGCGACCTAATGTGCTAATCTATTTTTGGACATAAACCTAAACCTAGGTGCTATTACAGTGACTCTATGCGTTGTATCGGGTACCTGATGGGCTATTTTCCTAACCCTATGCGCTAAAATGTGTGGAAAACCAAAATTTTAAAATACAAAACAACGAGAAAATTTGAATTCAAAATTTGAAAGGAGCGGTTCTCAGGGCACGTACCGAAGGTCCATATGCAGCTGGACACTGGTGGCGATGAACTCGCTCGAATCTATGACTGTGGCATGGAATCCTATCCATTTTGGCTCTCTTCTCTCTCAAGTTTTTCAAAGGAAAGGTTACAAATGAGCTTTATTTCACCCCTTTTGACCTTTTAAGGGCTAATTAAGGGGTAATTATGGTGGCATATATTTATTTTTTCAAAAGGGGCCTTTTAATCAACTAATCAGCAATGTGGTTGGACTCTAATCATTATCGAGAGATAAATCAGGTCATCCTCATCAAATCTGAAGATCATCAACATATCAATGAAAAATCATTTCATCATCAAAAAAATTCAAAAATCATCAAAAATTCAAATATCTTTGATTTATCTCCCAAGGGGGCATCCTTTCTTCATCACTACAAAATTAGCATCTAGGGCATGTCAAAATTTTTATCATCATGGTCTGACAGAATTTTCTTTGAAGCAATGCATCTGCGCACATCACTTCAAAGAGGGGAAAAATATATGCACATAAAAATGGTTTGAAGCATGACTAATTAAATACTTGTTATTTCATTAATAAACTCTAATTCCTCTACTATTATAAATAAATTGATAAATTTATTTATATGGTTCATTCCCTAAATTCTTCTTTTCCAAAAATCACTTTCCTCTTAAATTAATTGAATGTACAAATTTAAAATAATTTGTCATTTAATTTCCCTCTTCCATTTAAATTTGAATTTTTAATTCAATTTGGCACATGTCTCCATATTTCTTCTAACCACCTCCAACTCATCTTGCCACCTCATCATATGCCACACATTTTCATTTAATTCTATTTTTTAATTAGGAATATTCTCTCTAACCTCTCAACCTCCTAACTTCCTAGGAGACACATGGCTCTTCCAAATGGAGACACCTCCATGAATTCCTCCAACCTCTTTGTGCTCAACCATTGATACCTCAGGATCATGATCTTGATCGTCCAACTCTGCCACATCATATCAAGCCTAGAAAAATCTATAAATAGAGAGCATTTCTATAGCTTTTCATAAGGAGATTTTTACAAGTTTATGCTGCAGAAATCTTGAGTATTTGGAGAGCATTATAGTTAGCTTTTATCATTTTATTTCATATAGTGTTATCATATCAATTCCATTTTAGCATTTTAGTTTATTGCATCTTTTATACAGTATTACCATTAGATTTGCATTATTAGTCTTAGTATCATTTCAATTACAGAAACATCTCATCATAGGAACATTCAACATTCAAACATCAAAAATCCAAAAATATAGTGATGTAGGCATGTAGTTTGCATTACACAATATCTTCTCATTTCTTATGTTGTCATCTTTGTAGATTCATGTGCACTATTTAACCAGATTTGAGAGCATGAATTCGGAAGGTCCTTAAGACTAGAGAACCATGGAATGATTTAAAATGATAGTAGTAGCAATGTAATTATGTTATTTCTATTTATTTTATGTAATACATTGCATGGATGTGTGTGTTTAGTTTTATTAACTAATTTACTCTCATTGGCACACTTCAAAACCGCACATAGGTTTAATATCCAACACAATTTCTCCACTCCTTACTGCCCCCAAGGAAATGACCAAGCTAAGGCTACAAATAAAACCATCTTGAAAATTCTCAAAAATACAATCAATGAAGTTGGTCATGATTGGATCCTACAGTTAAATCCAACCTTATGGGCTTAGCGAACCAATATCCACACACCTATAGGCGCAACACCCTTCTCCCTTATATATGGTTCTAAGGCTATCCTACCTATTGAGTTCAAGCTACCATCTCTAAGAACATCACTGTAGAACCTTATCATTGATGAAGAATACAGAGTGTCATGGTTGAATGAGCTAGAGTTACTAGATGAGAATCGCCTAGATTCCTTGAATCACTTACGAGTTTATCAGGATCGCCTCAAGAGGAGCTATACCAAGAAGATCAAAATTTATTCATTCCAAGTCGACAAGCTTGTGCTAAAAGAAAATCAGATAATGTACCAAATCTAGACGGTAAGGGAAAGTTTGAACCTAATTAGTTGGGACCCTTCATCATCAAATCCAGTTACAAAACAGGGGCATATCATTTATCCACACCTAAAGGTTAACCCTTATAGGATCCCATTAATAGCTTGGGTATCTCAAAAAAAAATATGCCTAGGCTTGCAAGGTATAAATCCAAAATACAAAAAAATCTAAAAAATATCAAAATCTAAAAAAAATAGAAAAAGGATTAAAAAATAGTAAAGAATAAAATCATCCTTTGGTGAAAACCACTTTGGTGGCACATTGGACAAGTACCTTGGTGAAATCCTGGAAATCGACTGCCTCATATAAATAAAGCACTTCCCATCCACCATAGATTCTTTTGCTTGTTCCACATCACTTTCTATTGCATTTTGTTATTCTTTTCATCACCCATCCACATTTGCATCATGGCTTGATCTTGTGTATGTATCATGTTCCCTTATAGTACTACTCAGTGCATTACAAAGGTTGGTTTGTCCTGCCTATATCGGGGTAGTCTATTAGATCACATTTGGGGCATTTCCCTATACCTACATCAGATCGAATTCATGTATATCTTTGAAATCCCCCGTAAACATTGGAAAATCCAAAAACATTCATAAAACCAAAAACATCCAAAAACATCCAAAAATTTCAAAATCCAAAAACAAGTCTAAAAATAGAAAAATTAAAAACATAGTAACCATGTCAAATTACAAGGCTTTTTCATGTATAATGTAGGCAAGGCTAATCTTTGATCAGCCCTTGAGGCCCCTAGGATAGGTCCTTTAGGTTTCCATCATAATAAACTGGTGGTCCATTTGTTCATGCTTCATCAATAAACAAATTTGTGTCAGTCAAGCTATGTGGTCTCTACGTGTATAGTGTAGGCAAGGCTCATTTTTTATTAGCCCCTGAGACCCTTAGGATAGGTTCTTAGATTAGGTTCTTGGTCAAAATCTCATAAAATACAAAACAATTGAAAATCTTGAAAATTAAAACATTTATAAAACATCTCAAAAATCTTAAAACAACCTCAAAACATTTCAAAATACCAAAAATATTCAAAAACCCAAAAATCATCCATCCTACTTCACGTTCACTCACAATAAAATCCACTCACAATAAATGAACCATCACCATCAACCTTTGATAAGGCAAGTGGAAACAAATATAAAATCTTTTGGATAAACCTAAACATTAGGGTCTTAAGTCTAGGTCGGTAGGTAGGTAAGCAAGTTGATCAACTCTTGGTATCAATAACCTATCATCCCGTTCATTTCATAATAATTTGATCATCATGTCCTAGGATGCATCTTTTCTAAAATGGACATCAACGTCAAGCATCACTATAGTTTAGTCTTGGCTAGAGGTATGAAGAACATTAGCTTGTTTATTGATTTTATCTTTTCTTATAACTTATCTTATTGCGCCCATTCAAATGGCCTCTCGATGATGTCTATCAAAATAATTTAGAGAGAAAGGAACTGGGAATCAATCATTATCTTTTGTTTGTTTTTCTTTTGGGATGCTCTTGTAATATAACCTTGATGAATACTTTCTTTGTTAGGTATGTACGGAAGGTGTTTTGGGCAGCTTGTTGACTATTACATTGATAGGTTATGCCTTTCTATGTTTTGTTCCAAGATGTTTGAAACTTCTGAAGTATACCCTAGCAAGTTTTACGTCTCTTACATCCTCACCAACATTCTCTTACACCCTCAACCATTTTCATTCAATTCTCTTACACTCTCTTATAAATCCACCTACATGCCTTAACTCTTCACTTATTTCAAAATTTTCTCCACACATATCCCCATGGATTTCGTTAGCCTTGTGACAAGTGTCACAAAGCGATTGATCCTCATCTTAGTCCCACATTTCCTAATTTCACCTCTCCTTCCAACCCTTGAGTCCTATAAATAAATAAAGGGCTTCTTTATGAATAATGAACCATCATCTCATACAATGGGATTATACTCATTTTCATCCATCAATCATCCAGTTGCTATCATTATCTTTGAGGGTAATTGACATTTATCATGATCCACAACTTCATACATTGTTACTCTACTCATTTTCATCACATAGCTATAGGTTTTCATCATCATATTGGCTTGATTTCATCACATTTTTCATCAAAATCACCATTGTTCATCAAGGATATTGGAGCTTATCACAAGGGATTGGGAAAGGTCCACTTTCCACATCAAAGTGAAACCAATCCCCCTATGGGATGGAGGTTTGATCTACTTATTTTGTTTACATTCTTTCATTTGCTTTCTATTTTTTCTTTTGTTCCATGTTTTCATCTATTTGTTTGATCACGAACTTCATAGGGAATGATATTTGTGCTTATTTGAATGACTAACCTTGTTTGTTTTGTCTATATTTAGCTAGGTTCAGATTACCATTCACAATGTGTTATACTGACTTGTAGATTAGCAACCTTTATTTGATATAGCAATGGATGTTATGCACCAGGGTATAGAAGACCAAGGTGCCAATGTATCTAATGCATGGACCGACTCTCAAGATAATAAATAATAGATAATAGGATGCTTCAGTACTCACAATGCATATGACGCTCTTGGTGGATCTGTGATGAAACATCCATTAGATACGACACACAAAAATAATAGACCTTGCCCCAACTTATACTGTATCAAAGAACACCATGGTATGAAATGATCGTAGTGACCTTGAGTAGGCATAGTGTGGGTCAAAATAAAAATCAAAATAAAGATTAAAATATAAAAATATAAGCCAAATAAAAAGACAAGCAATTATCAATAGACACAAAATACTATCTTATGCCAAGGTGTGGGAAGGACTAAAGGATTGATTTTTATCATGTATGCTTTTAGGAATGAATCATCTCATATAAGATAAATGTTTGGTTTTGAGAATGAAACATCCCTTACAGGACAAGTGATGTATGATAAGTAATTGTTACAATGGCAAAGGACTGTTTGATTGTATTTTTTCTAGGTTGATGTTGATCTCTAAGATTTTAAGTCAAAATTGCATGTTTCAAGTGTGTTGTTTGAAGGTTTGAAAGCACAAATCTATGTTTGATTTTTGTTTGAATTTATTTATGGGGTGGTATGTTGTGGATGGTATATGATAGGGACCATGAAAATTTTAAATTAATGAAAGATACACACAAGAAAGCATGTGCTAGGATACAAAGATAAACATGATCTTGCCTCTAGTCTAGTTGAAAACCAGTTGATTGATGGATGATGATGATGATAACATAGTTGATATGGGAAGGATACATCCTGAAAATATAGTGAGGATTAGGAAAGACATATCTTGATGATGACAATGTGACTAAAGGATCAAGGTTTACAGCAAGGCTAGGAACAAAACCAAGGTATGTTTTAGATAATGTGATAGATTTCATATCAAGATTATATAGATTAGGGTTGTTGAATTTGGATTGACTACTCTTGGGACTGGATGGGACTAGGGAGAGATGTTGGATAGGTGGATTGTAATCCTTGAAAAAATGATAAGGAAAAAATAAGTCTTGTGATAGGTATGAAAGGATAAGGGATTTATTTGTAGAGGATAGGGAACATGAGGATTATTGGATGGAGGATTTAGGATATGATCTCCAAGGACTATGTCACATAAGAATAACTTTTTTCTCGAATATATAAGGTTAAATAATGCTATATAGGATATTACATTATGTTTTATGGTGCATGGACAAATGATGGACATGTCAAGGTTTTTCTAAAGAATGCTTTAATTTTGTGCCCTAGTCTTTATCAAGATCAAGGTAAGTAGCGGAGATGGGAGGAAATTATGTGGATTAGATAGATGAAAATGTAATGAAAAAGGTATGGAACATGAGATAACTTTCCCCCAAATGTAATGGTTCATGCATAGATAATCGGTCCTATGCATGATGCAATTTTTCTAGGTTTTCATCATAGTACTTATCCAAAGTGCCATAATAATGGTATTCACTATTGGATGAATTTTTCTCATTACTATTTTGTATTTTTTTTAATTTTTTGGATGGCCTTGATGTTTTAGATGATCACTGATTGTTTTGAATCCTTTGATGGTGCTGATTTAGATTTTGGTGTCATGATATTCCAATAGTGACCTCTATGGAGTATTTTCCTTGTCAGGATCATGGCACTTATATATAACACATGGATGTCATTATGATCCATTTTGATACTAGGTTTTTCCTTATCTAAATTCCCACATCGTGATAGAGTGCCATGAGAGTCCTTATGATAAAGTGTTTCTACCAATACATGATGGATTTGTGAAGTGAGATTTTTGACTTTAGGAAATATGTTGGATTATTATGGATGATGGTAGATATTGATGGATTATTTGGCATTTTAAATGGATGACTTTTTATTTTCCAAACTTGGGATGGTGGATGATAGAGCTTGGATTTTGGATTGTGATATTATTTGGAACCAACACTTTTATACACCTTACATGGTGGGATTGGCAACCATTTTGAAGGAGGTGGACATTTTTTATGTGTAGGAGACTTATTTTCTTGTGGCTCCACTTTTTGATTGATTATTAGATTTGGACTCTTGTCTTCACTTGATCCAGTTTTCTTTGGGGTCCATTTTAACTTCGTTTTTCCAATTGGATTTTTGGGTTTGATGGCCTTTGGCATCTAATTTTGGACTTTGTATTTTTAATAAAAAAAAAATTGTTGGTTCCAACTAATGGGTTTAATGATTTTGGAATGATGATTTATGTTGTGGATGGAAAATGTTGGAAAAATCCTTATGGTAAAGACTACAAATGGCCCCTATTTTGATGTTTGCATTGGATTAAATTTATCATAATATTGTGGAGGTATCACTAACATCATTTGATTTGTTTATTGAAGAATAGCCAAGACCTTGATGGCTAGGATTTTGCAAAATTGTATTGGTTCTAGAATTCCTTGCTCATCTAGGCCTAATTCTCTTCCTTGATATTGTATGCTCTAAAATATTCTATTTTTAATGGGGTTTTTTTAATTTTGGAAGCAAGATTATAACCCATATTTATAGTTAAAAATCATTGATGTTTGGTATATTCTCTTCTATAAGAAATCCCACTTTGACAAAAGTCGATGATCCTATTTTATAGGACACTAGAGATTTATCCTTCATTGTGCTTGTCATCTCTTGATCATTTGGGATGTCAATGTGACCCATGGTAGCTTCTTTATATTCTTCTTTGATATGATCCATGTATTTCTTTTTATTATCTATGTGTCCAAGGTTGTTGAGTGTCTCATCTTGGAAAATGGAGGTGGTTGGAGTTTGGATAGGATCAATTTCATGATCATGGATGGTATAGAGGTCAATGAGGAGATCATATAGGATTTCTTCATCATAGGTATAATCTTTATCAAATATTGGATCATCTTGGATGTCATGAGTAGAGATGTAATTTTGATCAAATACTGGATTAAATTAGATGTCATGATAATTTATCAAGGATTCTTGGATAGACTCAAGGATAGGGTCATGATCAAAGATTGGATTATCATGGATGCTATAAGTAGGATCTTGATCAAGGATTGGATTATCTTGTATATCATAACCATCTATAGGGACTTTCTAGGTAATTTGATCTTGATTTAACTTGGAGTTTATTTCATCATGCTTTGGACTTCTTTGCTAACATAGATCCAATGGTTTAGACAATAGAATGTGATTTTGGATAATGATAGGATTTTCTTCGATGGACTCAATATTTTGGCATGGCAATAACGAAGTTTGGATAGGAAGATCTTGAGTCAACTTGATAGGTGATGGACGGAATAATGTTGAGAGATATTTGGATGGTGTAGGATTAGCAATGTGATGGGATTTTCTAACTTGTTTTTATATCAAATTTTAAGATCCTTTACAATTATCTCTCAAAAAAATGGCCAAAATTGTTTTTATTGGATGGATTTTTGGATTGGGATGGATAGGATTGTAATGGTTTAATGGATGAAGAATTGGAATAGGATGTGGAGGTTATAATATTTTTTTGGTTTGGTGATGGGGATGGAGATTTTGGATATGCATGGGAGATAGGAATTTGCAATATGGTTTGGTGTTGAGGTTTAGTCTTTGGATGGAATATTGGTTTCTCTTGTCAAGGTTAGGATGAGTATGCCTAATGGATGTTTGTTGGGGATTAATGGCATATATTTTGTTAACTAGTTGTGGATATTGAGGATATATGGATGGATGATTAGAACTTATGGGTTTTTGGTATGTAGGTTGGAATATTGGGGGTTGTTGGTATGGATAATAGATGGATGGGTGACTAGGGATTGTGGATTGTTGGAAAGGAGGGTAGATGGATGAATAACTAGGGATTGTGAGCTATTGGTATTGAGGATTGTGGGTTGTTTGTATTAATGGAACATAGATAGATGACACTTTCTTGAGGAAATAAAATCTAAGGTTTGATCATCATAAGGTTCATACTTTGGATGATTAACAAGATTCTTATTATCATCATCCAAGAAGGGGTTTTCATTTTGACTAAGGATACAATCAAGGTAAGATGAAGGCATGGTTATGAAAATGGATTAGGATGGAAAATGGGATGGTTTGAATGGATAAGTTGGTGGAGTTTTGGTTTAGACACAAAGGTTGGTTGAATTGGAAGATAATGGTTGGATTATCAACACTACTGAAAGGTAAAGACATGCAATCAGAGATTTTTTTGTTTTTTGTTTTTAAAATTTTGTTGGATTTTTTATTTTTCATTTTTTTTGGATTTTGGGATTTTTTAAATATTTTTGGTTTTGGATTTTTCAAATGTTTTTGGGTTTTTGAAATTTTGAGAAATTCTATTAATAAAAAGATAGAATACAAAATCTAAGGCTTTAAAAAGGATAAGGTCACCATTGGGTTTTAGATGGGGAGGTTTTACTCTAACAATAATAGACACATAAAACACATGAACAAGCCTAAATTAATCAAGTGGGATTGTTAACTTAGTGTAGGCCCACCTATGAAAGGTATAATACCTTAAGATGAATGAGTAAATAGGGTATACAAAGTTCATTTACCACCTCTACACCCCTTACCTTGGAAGGAAAATTCCCTACCAATGAATAACATCACCTCAACAAGAGAAAGTACATGGTGAGTAACTTTAGGCATGATACCCTGCACCACACTAAACAATGGTTGAAATGTCTTAAACTAGACTAGGGGAATCATCTATATTCCAAAAGGACACGTGAGGCCTAATCTATGAATTTGAAAGTGAAAGAAAGTCAAATAGTTGGGAGAATAGGGTAACCCACCCTTCTCCTTCACTTCCCCAAGGTAAAAATTTATTGGGGGCTTAGCGTGAATGAAAAACTCACAATGTCCAAGAGGTGTGTCTTTCGATTCACCTCCATTATTTATATTTTGTTGAAACATTGAAGTTGAGGTCATCCTCTAGGGTGATGAAATATCTAGATAGACTCCCTAAGAAGGAAAGGAAAAAGTGGTGTTTCTAATTCTCAAGATTAGGCAAAGTGTGCAAGAGAACAAAATATGCACACACTCTTTCAAGATTAAAAGACACATGTTCTTTAATCAACCAAATTAAAATGTGTATATTTAATTTTAATCCTTCATAGAAATGGTTTTAAAAGATACAAAACAAGCAAGGCACACAAAAAATAAAATGGTCTATGAAATTATATTTTTAATGTCATCCAACAAAACCAATTTCATTAGAAGTTTTATTTTTTCTCTTTGGCTTGTGAAAAAGGATTGTTTACATGTTTATATATTTCATGGTGAAAACTTGATGCATTAAATTATTATTGAGAAAATATAATAAAATAATTCAAATCAAAAAAATAACCACAACCTTAGAATTCTTGTGATTTTCTTATGAAATTAAAAAAAATCATCAAAAAGAAACTTTACATGTGTGCTTGTTTGAATCTTGAAACTAAAACACTCACTTTGAATTATAATATCTAATTTTTTATTTTTTATTTTAAGAAATGACCTAGTTCACAACATCCACATTAGAACCAACTTTCTTGTTCCTACAAAAAGTTGAAAATTTGATTACTAGTTTGAAACTTATACTTGTTTTACTACATGTTGGTATTTTTTAAAATTGCAAAGAGGAAGAACTAGCATTTTGGCCAAGTGATTAAACCTCTATTAATTAATTTTTTAATCAAAAAATGAAATAAAATTAATAATTAACATAATTTTAAGATTTTCAACAACAAATTAATGGTCCAAAGTACAAATCCATACAAATGAACATATTAATAAAGAAATTGTCCAGAAAATGTGTTTTTTAAGTTTAAAATGTTATTCAGTGCCAAAATATGGACTATTATATATGAAAATTTATTTTTCCACCCTTTCAGATACAATCATGATGTTTTTTTCTCCTCAAGAAGATCCTAAAAAAAATTATTTTCAAAACCTCTTGAAAGTACCTGCAACCTGCAAGACAAACAAAAGCACCAAAAACTCACAGACAACAAGGTTAGTCAAAGAATGTTAGTGTTCATGTTAAGTTCACCAAAATGTATGTATTGAAGTTAATAAACTAAGAAATTAAAATAAACTGAAAGCATAAATGAAATCAAATTAAACTCCTAATTTATCGATCTCAATGCAAACCTCAAATAAAATGATGTTTCTTTTCCTTGCTTAGATGTGGATGTTAACTCTTAGCAATGTAGCAATATACTTGCTTGATTGATCTATGACTTTGATAGAGTTGATTTGCATAAGACGTGAGATATGAAATTGGTATAAGAGATTTGCATAAAGATGTGAGTTATCAAAATGATGAAGAAAATACTATATTAATAGACTTTCCAAGGAAAAATCAAATGGAAGATGAGGATAAGAATGAAGACTTCAGTTAACTAAACTGACTATGGAGTCAACTCAACTGATCATGGAAAATTTCCATTTCAAATCATGAAGAGATAATAATAAATTATTTGATTTAATTAATGGATAATTGTGCATGTAAGGTTTTCATTTGAAGACTAAGTTGACTAGTGGATGAAGAAGAATATTCTATAATCAAATGGAGTTAACTAAGGATTGAAGATTGAGATATTAAATGAAGACTGAGTTAACTGATTATGAAAGAAAGAGATGACTGAAGAGATGAAAATGAAATTATTTAAAAAATAGAATTCTATAGATCACATTTAATTAAATAATAAAATATTAATTAAATGGATAAATAGGAATTATTAATTAAAAAATAAATTTTTATATGATAAATGATATTAATAGATAAATAATATGATGGTTAATTAATAGATGTAATCAATTATTTAAGGAATGATATGATGATAATTAATGTAAATGATTAGGAGGAATATTTTAGGTTTCTACAGTATGATCCATTATCAGTACTTTCATGACTATGACAATGAATTTATATTCTCTCATTAGTGGCCTACCCAAAATCCATTACCATAACTACATATTTTTGGTGGTGTTTGAATTTCCAAAATGGAAATTTTTCCTTACACTAAGAAATTTGAAGCTTCACAAGTTTTTAACTTGTTCTTCAAACATGTTTGGAAAATTTTCAAGCTATTACTCATTAGAATTTCCGATCATGACTCTTACTTCTTGAGTCACTTTTAGAAATCGCTATGACTGCATCTTGGCTACCAATTATCTTAATAAAAAAATTTTATCTAAGAGAATTGATGACCAAACCAATATTGTTAATAGAATCTTAGTCCATACTCTTTGTAGATCTAGCATCACCAAAACAAGATATGGAATAATTATGTTTATCTACTTAAGACATTATTATAACCAATCTACTAATGTCCATATTAGTGATTTTCCTTTTGAGATCTATTATGGCTTCTAGCCATTATCCCCTTATGAGATATTGGTTACTTTCTAGTTCCACATATACCTCACCAACAGATGGAGCAATACAAAGCTTATTCCTTTTTATAAAATTTATCCACTTATAGCAAATATTAAATATTTATTTTAACATACTCAAGCCAAATTCAAGGAGCTCCATCTTTTCCATGAGATTCTCATTTTTCTAATTTTTTTATTGCATTTGGCTTCACTTGGATAAGTGGATGTTTCATAACCAACATCATCATAAATTAAAATGTATTCCCTATAGGCCTTCACATAATTTTCTTAGTTGTGGATGTCAAAATTTTATACTTATATCTCTTATTCTAATTTTGAATTCATGATGTTATGAAAGTTAGCTAACTTAACTTGTTTGAGTTGTTAGAAAAAAATAGTCACAAATACAACAAGAGGAGAATAAAATTAAAAATGAGAGAATATGATTTCTATTTATATAAAAAAACTTGTTATAATTAATATTCTAGAGTTGTTGGTATAGCTTTGCATCTACTTTTTGCAGATGTTCCTCTATTTTGGTTTCTAAAGCTACTACTATTGTTTCAAAATCTTCTCTTCTCCTCCTAACTATTCTTCTCTATGTTTTTTTTAGTTTCTACCTACCATTAATTAATTTCCCCCAAAAAATATTCTTTCCTTTCAACATTACCAAATCTAGGCATCAAAATTTGAGCCTCCAAAAATAAATTATACTTGATGGAATTTACAATAGGGGATGTCTCCAAATCATATAGATCTTGGGAAAAGATAAAGGAAACGTTAGAAATTTATTGTTCTCTCAATATTATTTATCTCCATTACTCCCCTTAATCTTGATTCTCTTTTATTCTCATTATAAATTTTTTAAGCAATTATATATATAACTTCTAAAGCTAACCTTTCATACATGACTTTCTAGAATTAACCTTTTGGAACTAACCAAAGAAGGTATTTTATAGTTTAATTTTTGGAGCTAATGTTTAAAATTATTTTTCTACATATTTTCTAGAGTTAATTGTGTATGCCTTCTAGAGATAACTATGCATGATTGGGAGTTACTACCACTATATCCATGATGCTAAAACTACTTCTTAAGCATTCAAAATTATCTATTGTGAGTGGTTTGGTGAATATATCTATGAGCTACTCATATCTAAAAAAATGAACTTTGATTTCTCCATGTTCTATGATATCTCTTATAAAATGGTAATATATATCAAGTTATTTCTTTGTCCATACAAAATCATGTTTCCTTTCAAGACTCTTAATGTTAAATTTTCATAATATATGGTTGTACCATCTTCTTGTTCTTCCCTTAAGTCTTCTAGGATCCTTTAGAGCTAAATAGCTTGACATGCTCTTGAATTTGTTGTAATATACTAAGCTTCTACTATAAAGAGAGAAATTATAGGTTTTTTCTTGGATGACCATGAAAATAATTTTGAACACAAATAAAATACATATCCCAATGTTTTCTTCATATCATTACAGTACCTACCCACTCACTAATAGTATATCAAACTAGATCCAACTCACTTGATATAGTATATTGAATTATGTAGCCCCTAGTGCCATTAATATATCTTGTGATTCTCTTAGCTACTTGCTTGTGTGTGTAAAGGAGAGGATCTACTACCCTAAAGGTGATGGGGTCCTAAGGAGCAAATGGCCCTCAATTACCTCAAAATACATTGCTTCTAACTGACAAGATAAATGATGAAGAATGCTTATGAAATTTAATTGAATTGACACTAAGTTTTAAATAATGAGAGTATCAAAATCACTTAGTTACAAGAGTGAATGATAGAATTAAATTATTTGGTATATAAAAATAGAAAGTATAAAAACCACATATTGTACCTTCAAGAGGATTATCTCTCAACCATAAACGCCAAAGTGTCACACAAATGTTTATGCACAGTGTTGTCATCTTTGATGAAACAAACAATAAGGGCCCAAAATCCATAATACCTAGCTCACTAAATCTATTCATCTGCACGCAAACAAAACAAGAAAAATTGTGAGGGTTGTTTAGGGGGTTTCCTTAGCCAAACCCCCATTTTAGTTTTTCCAACTCCATGGATAGCCAGATAGGATCAAGACAGACAAAATTCATAAAGCAAAGACATGTGATAGAAAAAACCCTGCAAGGGAGAAGAAACCCTATCATGAATATAAATAAATAAATAAAGATGAGATCTTGTGAGGTAGAATGACAAGAGAGTGTTACCAAAAGTTTTTGGCTCCCCTCTTGGATTGAGAGATAATTTTGGTAGAGCTTGAATATGAAAGTGTGAGAGCAAGAGAGATACTTTTGTTCTTGGATTCCCCCTTTCAAATGAGAGTGAAAAGGGAATTTCTTAAGCTGCATGGGTGGGAGGATATGTTACACGTGTATTCTTGCCACTACGACACATTCCATGGGAAAAAACATAGAATATTTTCATTTGAATCTCAAAAATTATGGGGATACTAGCATGTCGTGGAGAAGTTTACACATCACACTAGTGCCTGACCAAAACTTTATGAGAATTAAGCAATCAAGCTGATATCACTTCATTATTGTCACCTATGAAGTTAGAATTTTAAAATTCCAAATTATAGGTTTTAGCCATAAATAAGGTAGGTATAAATGTGTAAGTATGAAATTTCCATTGGGTGCAATTTTACAACACTACATTTTTCCCTCACTTTAGTGAGCTGATTTTTAATAAAAATCAGCTACACTAAAGTAGCTTGAAAGACATAAATGTTGATTTTGAAATTTTAACATTTTTTGCAAAAAGGATACTATAGAGGCCATAGATTTCAAGCAGGTGGATACTAAAAATTCCCCCAGTGTTCAAGCTCAATGAAAAATTATAGCATCTGACATGAGATTTGATTTTGCAAAACTCAAAAATGAAGTAAGCTTCCAAAATGGAAGAAACTACCATGGCGAGAAGAGTGCTTAAGATAATTTTTGGTGGGTCAAAAGAAAAATTTCTATAAAGAAGTGACTATATGCCCCCTCCTATTTTACCTCGAACAAGAGGGTTAAAATAGGAAGGTAAGGAAGGGAAAAAATTCCACAAAAAATGGGCAAAAATTTACCTATATATGCCCAATGTGGGCCCAAATAAGGTCATTTTCACTATTCAATGCAAGGAATTTGTTGACTTTTTTATATATTTTTCAACAAAATGCCTCACAAATGAGAGCTATGACTACCTAGGATTGAGAAACTATGATACACCATGGAGAGGGGCAAGCCACCTAATAAGGTATGAGGAAAATTTCTCCTTTCTGATGTTTTCTATCCCTATAAAGTATATGAGTAGCATAGGTTTCCAATCGGTGCAATAGAATCTGGTGGTTGTATTGTTGTTTGGTCAGTGCATCAGATTCAATAGATCATGCTAGCATCTATCCTACACACTTTCATCAACCAATAGGTTTCAGACACCTGTGTGTCACACTAATGTCTACATGGCGTGTTAATGTCTCAAAGAGAGAATGATAAACTTAAGTAGAATAGAGAGTATAGAATAGAAGTGGATTTTCTTGAAATAGTTTTTACGTTTTTATAGGACCTTCTTGAGATACATGAGCTTGGTAGAAATTTTTTATTATTGTTGATGAGGAGTCACAATAGGAAGATATTAGTGATGATTACTTGCTACAACAGTGGGTCAGGCTATGATGGTTATACAATATGCTTGACATCTGATTTCATGTGCCTATATTGATGGTACTTATGGAGAGGTGGGATGCAAATACCTCCTCATTTCATCTCTTGATAGGGGAGATTATTGTTACCCTCATAGATTTATATCACATTCTTCATCTACCCATTCAGGGAGAGAGGGTATCCTACAAGGAGGGGTGCACGACACAAGATGCATATGTGGCACAATATTTCTACATCAATTGTGTCATCCCAAATGACACCACCAAGCATATCTACATGTGGTGGTTGAAGTAATGTCATGTCATAGTTTTTTATTACATTGCATTATGATCATGATGGTGGCTCTATAGGTAACCATTGATGGGTGAAGCTCTCACCTTCATGGGGACCTCATCAATTGTATGAGAGTGATTGAGGAGCGGTGGATGGTATAAACCTAGGGAAAAATTATGTTAGCACATATCTATCATGACCTTAGGCATTACATCCATTATGAGTACCATAGTGTTACATCTTGCATGCTCCTATAAGTATGGGTGTTTGATCATTTCACCTATACACAATTAATTAGGTATCCCCATGGCATATGGTAGGGAGATCCTCATGTGCATGTGTACTCATTGGGTCATGATTGTAAATTCAATGATCTAATTTTTGGAGATATATTTTTGATAGATTGGGGAGTAGGGATTTTTTATGGTGACCGTATAGGAACATGAGGATCTAGCCCTTATATAGGAGACAACTAAAATGCATGCAGTAGGACAGGCTCCTGGGTGGGTAGATAGACCATGTCATTGTCCCCTACTAATGGCATCAGGTGGCTTAACAATTCAGCTAGGTGCAAGTCATCCCACCCATAATATTGATGTACATATGATTGCATTGAAGTGTGGCCCAAGCAAGATATCAACCTCAACCCACCATTTATTATGTTTCACTCAAAAATTATGGAGAGGATGATAACCTACCAAAGGCCCTCATGACCAATGGAATCAGTGTATCAGTTGTCTTTTCCAACTAATACAAGATAGTAGGTTCAACCTTGATTTCCTAGTGGATTCCCCTAAGAGAAATTCTAGTGTACAAGGTCAGATGGTGAGGTGGCGGGGAGTAGCAAAGAGGAGGGAATGATGAAGGTAGCTCAAGAAGAGGAGAGGCTAAGGTAGCGATGGTGAGTGTTCTCATTGGTATGTGCAACAATGGTCTCCATTGTACCACCAAGCGCTTGATTTGTTGTAGCCCCTTCCATTACTATCACAGGGCCTAGCATCACATCAACCAACAGTGCCACACCTCTAGACCCACACTGGTAGGCTAGGGAACCAAGTATGGATTTAATTTGATATAGAGATATGATATAGAAATTTTTTGATTTCAGTTCTTTCATTATATTCTACAATGTATGTGTTGTGAAGATGTGTCTCAACCTTGCAATTACATAAGGTATTATTGATAGTAAGTGCAAGGGGGTGGGGGTACGTGGGTACCCCCCATGAGGAGTCTGGGGGGATCATCCCCGTAATGGGGGGTCTGATGGTCATGTTTCCCAGTGGGGGCTTGGGGGTAGTGCACCCGAGAGCTAAATTTTATGTATATTTTATTATTATAAATCTGGACCATTCATCATTTGGTCTCAGATCTAATGTTCAATATTTTGTTGGCTTGACTTTCCCTACAATACAACCCTATTTTATGAGGGAATTGTATTATGGTTGTGTATTTTGATGTATTTTGATGTATTCTGAGATTCTATAATGATTGTGTTACCTATGGATCTTTGTTTAGTGATACTCATGTGAGAATCTTGCTTTGAAGGTATATTGTAATCTTCATAATTTTTGAATACTTTATTAGGCAGCTTTTGGAGTGTGGGGTTTTTCTGCCAAAAGGGTTTTCCTCACATAAATCACTATGTTGTGGTATGCATGATATTTATGTTTTATTTTGTTTAAGTTTTTGTACTTTTGTAAAGATCTATAAAAAATTTCATTGTCCTCCTCTCAAGATTAGTGTAGGAAGTTGTTTTTCTACCTTATCTTCCTTATAGTATGGATATATATTTTATGATGTGGTACTAATATCATCCACTTTCTCTATGACTATAGTGCTCACATAAGAGTGGATTGACTTCTTCAACCTATGCATAGCAAAGGTAGTCCCAATAGTCCGTATCTAGGGCTAGGTCGTAGATTCCTACATGCCACAAATAGTGGGGAAACATGCCTGATTATTTGAGCCTATAGTGTGTCTTCAAAAGGATTATAAGGAGGGTCAGGTGGAGTTGGTTCAACATACTACATAGCTAAAGGTGATGACTAGCCAAAGAGATCATTTTGGTGCAAAACTCCATATTTTCCCCACTGAGATAGACCTGGAAATGACAAGAGATAAGAGTGTTGAGTAGCCATGTGATTCTCTTTAGAGTCAAGTCAATGACCTCAAGATATAGTTAGAGGTTGTGAGGATGACCTCAAATGATTTGTAGCATCCATAGGTGCAACATTTGAGGTATGGGTTGGTAGTAGCATGAAAAAGAGAGGATATAACGATAGAGTGTATCACTTCTTAGAGGGAGAAGGTGGGCAAGTTGTGAGGAGATTTATGACTTTGATCATGGAGTGTATCCATGTCACAATTTCACCGATCCCACACACCTATTTTTGAACACCCAAAATACTATTATTAAACCATTCAAACATTTAAACATCCAATTCACTTAGAATATTCAACTTTAGTAATGAAAGAAAGCATGAAACATCAACAACATCACATAACACATGAACACATGGATTTTTATGTGGAAAAATCAAAATGGGAAAAACCATGGTGAGGATTAACTCATAATATATTATAACTAGTTATAGTATATTTATAGAAGTTCTCACTGTAGGTGGACTCACTATCCAAGAGGAATAACTACCCACAGAGAAAAATATAGAAGAGAGTGGCTCATAGCCTAGTTTGAACTGTTACAATTGCATCTATCATATGCATGAAATATAGTTCCAATGAAGCTCAATAAACTAATTTTACACACTTCATCTAATTCAAATCTAACACTTTGGTTTCCTCTGCATTCACATCACTCTGATTTTCTACTCAAAATTCACAACTTAAACTTGTATTGTTCTAATAATATTCACATGACATATGTTGAACAAGACAACTGAGAGGGGGGTTGAAACAGTTGTGACAAAATTAAACCTTTAAAACTTCCATTAAAAATTAGATCACTCACAAATCCTTTACTCTGGTAATATGATTAATCATTGAGTGCAAAGGAAGAAACAAAAAACCATCACACATACATAATAATAATATTTACATGGAAAACCCAATAAGGAAAAAACCATGGTGAGTATTAGCTCACAATATAGAGGATATTAAAACTTGATTACAAAGGCTCGCAGCCAGAGAAAGCGCACTGCCAAAATAGGACTTACTGTCTAGATCAGGACTCACTATCCAACAAGCTTCAACCACAAAAAGGGCTCACTTCCATAGAATTATAAAGAAGATAGAAGAGATTTGTTGTAGAGAGAAGAACAATCTCAATGCAACAAAGATTTCCACCATTTCTCAAATACTTGCAGACACGCATGAATGATAGAGTACACCTTCAACTCACTACTTTCAAAAACTCAATAATTATATCTCGCATTGATCTTCCGAAACTTGCAACACATACACACTAATTCACATCTATCTTGCATCTATATTTATTTCATTCCCTTCTTGCACAAGCACCTTGACTTGTATTTATACCATCTTCAACTTTGAACCATATCCAAAGTCAACCACACATCATTTGCATTTTTCAATTCAAATTAGGTTAGCACCAAAACATTCTACAGTGCAATTAGAATGAGGGTTACCCAAACACATGCTTCCATAAGCTTTGAAAGTAGTGTTAAACACAAGGTTGATGAAACTAGTGTAAAACACATAAATCAATTAGGCAAATGCAACCTTACTACAAACCAATCTTCTAAGAGAACAAAATTAACTTGAAAACATTCCCAACAGCTTTTTCTAGAAATTGAAAGTCATAAGACTCAAACAAGAAGAAATTTGGAGCAACTACATTTCTCCCAGACCTTAGCTAGATACGTTAAAAAACACAATTCACAACCGGTGAACATAACTCACACTGTACAATGATCCAGAACCCCAAAATCGGGATATAGCAACTTCCAACAATGATGATCAACATATTTTAATCACATGAACATAGGAGAAAATACCAAAGCAAAACCCAGATCAACCACTGAAGACCTATAACTTTCATTACAATTTTCTCAATATCCGCAACATATACATCCAATAACCATTATCCATGACATCAATGACAACAACAACCAATTGAGAACTAGTTAACCAATTGAGATCAATGACAACACCTTCATACTTTATTCATACTTGCAACAAAATACATGGAGAACACTTGTAGCATTCCTTAATTTCTTCAAAACACTGAAAAATATCTAACATATATATCCACTTCAAGAATAACATCAATTAGGTCGGCTTAATTAGATGCAACACTCAAAATATAACTTGTCAGCTTCAACTCTTTCCATAAATGCCTTAGGCCAAAATTCAAATCTCAAAATAATTTGAAATAGGTCAACATGGACCTATAATAGATCCCACATAAGACCACAACACTTATTTAACCTTCATATACCTTCAAACTTATTAGATTGGCACCGCAAAAGACCTAATACCAAAATTCTTCAAATCTATATCCACATTCAGACATATGGACCTCAAAAATTCAATGCCAATTGGAATTCACACACTAATGCCAGCTGTAAACATATCCTCAAAAGTGAAAAGCCAAAAACTTATTCATAGAGAAGTGCGGACTTTCCTACTCAAATGCACTAGATAGGAAATAACTATAATCTACCAAGTTGAACTTTTGTTACTTAGATCTCTCGAACCAAAAACCAAAACATGATGAAATTCTAGAATCACATACTTTTAGAAACTAACAAAATAATGTTAGAAGAATAGAGTGAAACCTTCAATTGTGAACTGGTGTGGACCTTGTTGATGCCAAAAATTGGCAAGGTAACAACCTTTATGGGAAACTCAGTTAAAGGGGGAACCTATTGCACTAAACTGAGTGACCTCTAGATTTTAAAGAAGTTGGCTTCTTCTATAACTAGGGTTTTGAATGGGAAAAGGAAGAAAATATAAAAATAAAAGGATCTAACTAGGGAAATACACCAAGATTTAGGTATGAGGCACGATAAATCTATCTCTTGGATATGATTTAAGGGCCTGTACAATAGTCTGCTATGTTCGAGAATGATAAAAAATAAAGATAGAAGCCTAAATGATTCACTCAATGACATAAAATAATATTCATACACATTTACTAGAAAGAGGATTCAAAGACATGATCTAACCAGCAAGCTTGCATTAAATTTATAGAAGTTCTACAAATGAAACATTCAGTACAATAATGGCATAGTAAAACTTATCAAATATCAAAGAAAATAGAAAGACTGAACAATGCCACATTATGTGAGTTCTTTTACAATAATATGAAAAGGAATAAAATGCCCGGTTCTTCCACCAATTTTTATATCAAAAATGAACTCTTGCTTCCAAAGAAAAAGCAGTATTTATAATAAAACCCTAGCCCGGTGAGCCATTAATAGAAAAGATCCTCCGATCTTGAGCAATGATGTATTAGCAATGATTTACCTTGGCCATTGCAACGAAAAAAGATTCAAGCCATGAATGAGGAGGTCCCAAAACCAGATGCATCCATTACAAATGATGGCAGTGGTCCTAGCAGACCAGTGTGTTGACAAGTATCATCCACTTATGATGGCAGTTTATAATACGTGGCAACTATTGTGAGGTTGGTGCTTGCTTCATCCCCCCTGCACGAAGAAGATTTTAGAAGATCCATGTGGAAAGTAGTCGAGGCCCGATGTTCATTTTACCTTTCATGCGATAAAAATCTACATGGTGAAGACACGTGGAAGTCTCTCAAACATACTGCACCAAAGGTGGGGTCTGCCAAGGACTGTGCGCAGACCGATGCTATGTGGCATGCGGTCGGGGCCCGAAAGGGGAGCGACGGGAAGAAACAATGAAGGGTGTGAACTGTCGACATGTGGAATCATGGCAGAAACTTTTTGAAAAGTGAAGGAAAGAATCCTACGAGTAGCGCTCAGCTGAAAAGTAGTACTATTCGGATAAAGCCTTGTGAATGACACCCAATGTTTATTTTGATAGATGGTCGGGGCCGGTTCTTAGCAAAAAAAAAAAGAAAAACCTGAAGGAACCTTGGGGAAATTTATATTCATAGATTTTGGCAACTTATTAGGGGTGTTTCACCTACATAACGAAGAACCCAAAAATTTCTAGTTTGCAGACCAGAGCCTTCTCCATTAGGCGATGTGATCAAAGCTTAGAGAGGGTGATCTACAAAGGCAACCATTCAGCCTTATAGGGAGTCAATATGTCACGTAGACCTTCTTGCACTCCATCCAGATTGAGCATTTATTTGTAAGGTAGTGTCATCGACATACCGGCCTAAGACTCGAGCTGAAAAAGAATTTGTGCAATCAGATGAGTGACACTCTCAATATCTTTTACAACAAGGGGTTGACTAAAACTCTGAAAAGTAGATGCATCTCGTTGCTTTTCTTCAATTTTTGTCGCAATATGCTCCATCATGGCTACCAATTCTTCTCAAAAAATGGGGATGGTAAGCCCATCTGAGTTAGGTGGGAGAATCTTGTTCACATGATACACATGGTCTGATCCAATGTGGTAGCACACTCCCTGGCATTAAGGATGGTTGTGTAGAAATGGATGAACCTATTAGTTGTTTTGGTAGAGGCCTTCTGATCTTCAACTCTTACGCTTGTCAAGACTTCATCTGGGACCATATATAGCTTGTCCAACAATTTCTTGCCCTTTGGAACTCTCTCTACGATGGACTGAGGGAACCACTCGATTGCTTCGCGGACTTCCCTACTCAAAATTGTTACCTCCAACATAAATTAGAGCGTCGACTTTAGAGTTAGGAAGAAATCCTTCACTCTTTCCCAATATGAAACATATAACTTTTCGACCACGTGAAGAAGGTCTGACCCAAAAAATGGAGATTGAATGGAGTTCTTTAATAGGACTATCTATGCATCCCTTAATTCCATATTATGCGCGAGCTCCACCACCTTTTGGTTTGTTGCAGTGAGTTGTCCTAGAAGGATTTGTGATTCTACGATATAGCTTGCCTCATCTCGTTCCTTGTTTGTTGCTTCCTTCTCCAAGGAAGACTTGATTTCTTGGATCTCATTCTCTAGTTGGACCCAATAGACATTGAAATTTGCATCTTTCTACTATATTTATTGCTCTAGTTGAGCGTGTTGGCTGCGAAATTACTCATCCTTTTGTTGCACCTTGCTCTAAACATGCCAACTAGTTTTGATATCCTTGGTTCTTTTGTTGTAGCTCATCGACTAGGTTACAATTGAGAGATTAGAATTTGGCAAGTTCCTCTTGGAGCTTTGTTTTCTCTGCCACCTTTTGCTAGGATAAGCACTTAAATTTAGCATCTCTTGCTTTCTCCTTGGTGAGAAAGACTTCGACCCTTTCCTTGAAACTCTTCAGCTCCTCTTCCCTCTTCTTTAGCTGGAAACTAGACTTAAGAAAGTAGGTGGTCACCACCTATTGTGTTTCATCCATGAGCTCCACCTTCTCTTTAGGTCAAGCTATGCTCAAATTGAGCCCCATGGCGTACATGTTGTAGTCATCCGGCTGCATCTCTCCTTATGATTTTCAGACAGTTGGCTACATAGTCACAAAATGTAGCCACTGCTGAGCCTCATTAAAAATAGTATATACTTTTGGCTCCACCGATCTTTGAGCATCTTTAGCTCTTTTCTTTTGGACTCTGATTGCTCGTGCCTGCTAATTTTTTTCGCCTTTTGATAATAATTTTGATGGTGATCATATGATTCTTCTTGTGAAAGGTGCACTGAGAGGAAGGGCGAAAGGAAAAGGGATGGTAGCAGGCCCGGGTGACTTCTTCTTTGTGACATTAACTGTTTGAGGTGACAAAGGAGGGATATTCTAATACCCGAACTGTGAACCAGTAGGATGACTTGAAGGAAGCAGAGTCATGGCAGATTTTGGTTGTTGGGAAGACTGGATTGGGACCAATACGACAATGATTGGAGAGGTATCAATGATGGTAGTAGAGGCAACATGTGGGGCACCTAGAGGTGCGGAATGAGCCAAGGAAAATGGTGTAAGGTTCTGTAGAGGAGTAAGGACGAATGGAGTCACATGAGAGAATAGTGCGAAACCCCCTGCGACTATTGGAGCAAAGGCCGAAAAGGAAGGATCAATGCTTGAAAAGAGAGGTGCAGTGGGCACAACTAGGGTAACTAAGGATTGTGAAATAGGAGAAAATGGAGAGAAAGATACCTATGGCATGGATTATTATGATCCTTGGATCGTCGTAGGCTCTTGGCTTGCTTCAGGGTCCTATGAACACTCTTTAGAAGATGCTTCAGTATGTTGTCGCTTTGCTAGTGGTGGTCTTCTACCATTGCGGCTTCAGATTGTTGTGACTGGATTGTTATGGTCCTTCCTGTGGTCTAGGTGTGAGTCAATGAAGACCTCACGCATGATATGTTCACCCTCATGTTAGAAGAAAAATTTCCAGGTTGCTTCATGGTTTTCCCTTTCTGCTACGTCAAGGCCTTTTGAGCTTTTGGTTCCACTCCCTCGTCTAATTGTGCCTCAACTTCCTCCCAATTGAAGCCTTCCTCATTACTTTCATCAGAATCTGAATGCTCATTATTCCATAATTTGTTGAACGTTTCATCCATTTCCACACTATCATAAAGAGCTTCAGTGTATTGGGTTTCCTAACGATATATCCAAAAATCATTAATCTTCTATGCCTTCTAGTTGTAATTCCTCTCTAGGTTGTTGCAAAGAGTAGCCCCAATCTGCTTTGTCTTATCATATATCTTAGTGTGGTAGTATAATCCAATCCAGGGAGGCTAACCACCTTTGGTTAGAATGTAAGCTAGGTCGACCATAAGTTCATCAACATCAATCAATGGATTTTGACGCTTTTCCCAGTAAGGTCAGGGGTTGTGTGTCACCTTGACATACTCATTTGGCAAGTCCTTATTAGGGTTGTAATTCCATTTATCACATATCCATACCAACCCCAGATGAGCTAGCTTGGCTTCAAGTAGGTCATGAGTCCTTTTCTTTACCATGATCACAGTTTTGAAGCTCATCAAGTAGCTGAAAAATCCCTTCTTCAATTTCCCACCGCAAAAGGTGAAGTCAATAATTGATACTTGATGGAAAACTTCAAGCACCAATACTCAATCTGTAGGACACACTGTGAGCTAGAAGGGCTCCCTGTTGAAGCCACATAATTCAACTATCATGAAATCCTCACCCAGAAACCAATCACTTCAGAGTGAATCTTTGCATAAACTCAATCTGGTCTAAGCTAAACCATAAGACATTGGTTGTCTCCCCTCAAATCCTATAGAATCTGACCTAACAAATACTCTGAAAATGCATAATAATCATATGTTATAGAGAGGAGAGGAGTCCAAGTGGAAACCATTTTTTTATTTGGTTTTCATCAAAAATGGACAGCCCCAGATACTTCTAGAAAAAGTCAGGGTGTTGATGCAAGAACATATAGGCGAGGAAGGACGAAAACCTGAACCTCTGTTGTAGTTGGTATTCTGCTATCTGGATGAGCATCTCTTGGATGAGGAATTCTACAAAGTCATACCAAAAAAGAGAATGTTGCTTGTGCAACTGAAACCCCATAAACTTTTAAACCTCTCTATCAGTGTCTAGGCTGCAAACAAATGCCATCATTGAGAAGGCATCCTTCATATCATCCTTGAATTTTTTATGCACTGTTGGGATATGCATTGGCTTTTTCTGAGCCTCCTTGAATCTTTGTGCTTCCATGTTATAAAAGATCAAAGAAAAATCATTCTCCAATAGGACTCCCCCTTTTCTGGATTGAATGACTCCATCTAAGGTACTTTGGAGTTTCATTTTGGGATGCATAACATGTCCCAGATAGCCTCTTTGTAGATAATAACACTTAGCTCCCAACCCACAATGGTGCTAGTATCTGAGTTGAAATGTTTGATGGCCTCATTGACCAATTTGGGGCAGTAGTGTATGAGTGTCAGA
This sequence comes from Sequoiadendron giganteum, assembly GCA_007115665.2. Classification (NCBI taxonomy): domain Eukaryota; kingdom Viridiplantae; phylum Streptophyta; class Pinopsida; order Cupressales; family Cupressaceae; genus Sequoiadendron; species Sequoiadendron giganteum. The sequence goes on from CM021101.1 coordinate 581,490,174, forward strand.
TCATATATTGTGGAAGCCCAGTGTACCAACATTTATGTGCCAAGGAGTCCAAGTCACTATTCCCTTTCATTCTTTCATAGGCCGCCTCCCTCAGCGTTTTAGGGTTCTTCACAAGGATGGGATCATGAACATTATCCCATTCTTCTTTAATTTGGCTCTGATCTCTATAGGGGCTCTTATTTTTTGTGACCCACGTATTCACCCACATTGGCTTTTCTGGTATACCAGGGGAAGTGTAAGAGGTATTCTCGAAGGCATATGCGGCTGGCGCAACTCGCATGGCTTCAAGTAAACATTGGGTCCCTTCTTCTTGCATTTTTTTTGGGAACTCTGAGAAACCTCCATTTTCTACGAACTTCTACTCAGAAATCACACTGAAGTGGTATGAATGGAACCTAGATAATTTAAGCAAGGCTCTGGACTTAAACCCAGACGACCTCCTGCTTCAGGCCCAATTTACACCGGGTCAGTGAATTTTCTGCAATTACCTCTACGTTCAGCTACTTTTTTGTTGGATGCACCACACCTGGTTCCCTTAACAATTTTTTTCTTCCAAGTCTCTTTGCGTACTCAAGAATTTTTATGCTCTTTTTAGACTTTGCATGCGACACTTAGCTTTTTCTTTGATTTCTTGCCTTCAACCGGTAGACAACAGTTGCCTTTTTGCATTTAATTTGGCATGTACTGCCAGCTCCTCTATCCATGTGAAATGAACTACTTGCCTCTTTTGAAAATAAAAGAATTCATAATGACATTAGTGATAATATTCATTCAACGTGATTTCCTGAGAAATTTAGCCACTCGTGAAATGCTTGCTATCCCTTCACATGCCTGAGCAATTAATATTTCACAAAGCATCATTAAGTTGGAACTATAATGAGTACTTAGAAAATATTTGTCTTCAACCTTGGATCTTGAAACTACCTGCAATGTGACACCTCAACATCCGTCCATATAATCCATTGCTTGGGACTGCCACCAATTTGCACTAATTTATTGTCGCTCCTTAATCTTTCACACAACAATTCGTACCTGTGGACGTAATTGAGCTGGAATATCGAGTTGGCCTTTTGGTGGGATTTTTGAGTTAACACTCGGCTATCACCATGCTTTGTATGTAGGATACCTCATATATTTCTATAAATAGGTCCTAACATAGTAGTGGAATCATACTTAGCGATTTTAGCAAAAGTAGCATTGAGTGATTAGATAGGATTATCATTTAGGCGGTTGAGTAGGTTCTAAATTTGTGGAGGGCTTACACTAGGTTAGTTAAGTAGAGGCTAATATGATGAATACTCTAATCAGATTAGTGTGCAACAAGTCTCAAATAGCCTTTCTAGGAGAGATTTTGAATAGGCGCTTGAAACACATGGCTAAGAAAAAACACTCACTGGCTATCATAGCCATAAAATGGGTCCTGGGTAGGGATTGTATTGAGTATGAAGACAAATATCAGGTGAATACCAGAAAATTTTCCCATTTTGTTGCCTCGCTACTTGATATTTAGGCTCCAAAATCCATGATTCTTCATTTGACACTTCAATTTTTTTTGAAGAAGTACCTCGGAGGTCTCAGTGACGCGGTGAGTAATGAAGTGTATGGCTTAGGCCTTCCCATCATGAGTGACCTATGAAATCATGTTGAATAAGATGTGATGGTACCATGGGTACCATTCCTGAGCAGGTTTTGTCTTCAATCGCTCACTAAGCATCGTGAGAGGGCCACTTGTGCATGCCACTTTATTCTGCGCTGCTACAATGTAGTGTTGTTTTATGATGTGGATTGGTATATTGAATTTAGGAACCTTGTGTTCCCTCTACCACTCATTTTGATAATCCTCTTGTTTCCCCTAACAATTCTCGTGTTCTAGGTACCTGAAGTTTGACACATTTTTTCCTTTTTGTATATATACACCTAAAGAAAAAGGCTCGCATACATATATATAAGGAAGCCATATACATATAGTCATAATTTTGAGTGCATGGCCTCATAGCCATTTTGATAATGTTTCTATCAAAGTACATATATATAATTAATATACTTGATTATCTTGAACTCCTTGTCTTCATTCTTGTGATTTTTGTAATATGTATTAAACTGAATTCTTCACATATTTATTTTCTGCAATGTGGGAATGATAGTCTCTATGTTCTTGTAATAATGATTCT
>CM021101.1:581492444-581595243 GCA_007115665.2 Sequoiadendron giganteum
AGGCATCTGCATCACTTTGAGAAGATCCATTGTCTGAAGCATTCCTCTTCTTTTTCTCCTTACAATCCTTCTGGATATGACCAAGTTTCCCATAGTTCTAGCATCTCACCTTGAAATTTTTACCAAGAGACTTTGATCTCCCTGCAGATTTGGATTTTGAATTCTTGTCCTTCTTCTTGAATTTATCCTTTGGTCTACCTCAAATAGCAAGAGCCTCTTTGGCCATCTTAGAAGACTTCCTTCACATTTCTTCAAACAAAAGCAAAGCAACCATGTCATCCATCTTGAATGCAATGGTTGTGCTTCCAATAGCCATCACCAGATGATCCCAACTGTCAGATAACAAACACAATAGGAGCAGGCAATGATCCTCCTCCTCGGTCTTTATACCTACAGACGCCAGCTGAGTAACACTCATGTTAAATGAGTTCAGATGGTCTGCAATAGATGCACCTTCTTCCATTTTAAAGGAGTACAACTTCTTCTTCAGGAATTATTTATTTACTAGAGACTTTCCCTGATAAATATCACCAAGATTCTTCAATGATGAAGCTGCAGACATCTCCTCATGGATGTTTAGGAGTATAGAATCAGCCAAAATCAGTCTTATCAGACCTCTTACTTTTCTATCAGCAAGGTCCCAATCCCCTTGCATCATACCTTGTGTCATAGTTCCATACACTGCTATCCAGAGGTCTCTATCCACTAGCAAGTCTTCCATTTTGAGTTTCCATAACTCAAAGTTGCTGCCAATAAAATTTTCAATATATAATCTACTTGATGTACTTGCCATCTCAAATAGAAACAAGTTTTAACAATGCAAGACACCCACTAAAATAGTATTGGCACAAAAAACTAACCTTTTCCAATAAGGATAACACAACTGGCCAGGCTCTGATACCACTTGAAGGGAAAACAAGGATGGATCTAATGACCCAACAGTGTGGAATACATTCCCTTAACACTAATAAAATAGAGGAGAAGAGCATAAACTAGTTCTTATAACATAAAATTACTGAGATGAATACAAACATAAATGAGATAATAAAATATAAGCATTCACAGATTGACACAGTATTTACGTGGGAAAACCTTTTTAGGTAAAACCCCACCACACTAAGCAAGAAAAATCGTATTATAGTAATAATCAATTACATACAATATCATCCCTTGCTCTCTGATTAGCTCACAACAACTCTCAAGTTAAAACCCATAGTTATAATACTTCTCTCAAAGTATACAATAAATCAATCTCTCACATCGACTTGCAACTAGCTTCCCAAAACCATCACCTTTTGGTTTTCATAAAATATTGTATTCGACTAACAAAGTCATACATCACATTCAATTTCTCAACCAATCCCACGACTTCCAGGTTCATGCATCGAACATTCAAGCAAGCAATTGATCTGCACTGATTGCATTGAGCCACCCAGGCATTTACTCCTTTCCTTAATCGGGTTCCTTTTCTAGCTAGAAAATGGCCTACAAATACTGCCTTTACTACATTGTCCTTTAGCCAATCCAACTGCAACGTGTCCATCTTCCATTTGCCTTTCACTTTGACATTTTGTTCAAGCTGCTCAAGCTCGGTTGATCGAGCTTCGAGCTCAACCGAGCTCTTACCGCGCTACCACCGAGCTCACTGACTCACCTCGCGGTATGGCAGTGAGCTCACCCAAGCTCACCCTATGACTCCACCATGCTACTGCTGCCCTGTTCAAGTCACCTCATGGTATGGTGGTAATCCATTCTGATTTCACCTTCTTGACTCCACCGCGCTTCACTGCCAGGTTTGAGTCGACCTGTAGTGTGGCGGTAGCTGCTGGGAAAACCACTAGCGGTCATACCATGCTACCACGGGGGTCGCCAAGCCACCCCACAGTAGGGCGGTAACCACCAAGCCGACTGATGGCGGTCTCACCACGGACACTGTGGTGAGAGGAACCACCACCAGCGGTATGGTGGTAACCGTCGAGCCCACTGCAAGCGGCTTCACCACAGCCACCACGGTAAAGGCCTTCTCTGACCGCGATAAGGTGGTGATCAGCGAGGTAGGTAGTAAGCCACCTACTACAACCATCGTGGTGAGTAAACTCACAGCGTGTGGTAAGGTGGTAACCACCAAGCCCTTCACCATGGTACCGCTAGGGATAGTCCAGACCGCCACGGTAAAGCGATAAAGGCTAAAATAAGCCAGGCGTCGTATGGCGATAAATGTAGAAACATCAAAATTTTCACCAAGTCCTTTAAACCAAAGGCACAAGGCTAGAAGTTGAGACATACTTTCTCAAAAATTTACTGCCTCCACATTTACTATCTCCGTAGTTTCCTTTGCATTCACCCCTCAACCGCAGTCAACATTTTGCCTTCCCACGGTCCCACAATGCTCTGACTTTGACTGCTTCGTCATCCACTATGCCCTTACCGCTCAACTACAGTCATTGTGATGACCGCCAGCAGTACCATGGTAGCTCCTCTGACTGTTGCCTTATCACTTACCACACTACCGTGGTCACTAGGATGACTGCCAACAGTACCGTGGTAGCCTCTGTGCACCGTCACTTCACCGCTTGCCTCTATCCACCACGCCACCGTGACCTCTTCTTTGACTATCCATGGTTGCACAGTAACCATTTTTTGATCATCCACCTCACCGTAGCTGACCCTGCTAACTGTCCACCGTGTAACCACCGACCATGTTTTGTCTCTCCGTGATATGGTGGTCTAATTGTTCTTTGATGTTAACTCACCACCCACTGTGCTACCGTGGTATGTGGTTTGACTGCATGCGGTGTGATGGTAAGCCTTATCATGACTATGCTTAACCATCACCGCTATACTGCTAGCCACTTTGCAAAAGGCCATAATAAAGCGGTGAAGGATATGAAAGGTAAACGATGATGGTAAAAGGTATTTTTAGCATTGTAGAAGGTGGTGAATGATTTTTCATGAAATAATAGTGAAATATTGGGTTCGAGTGGGTAAAAATACCCTATAGTTTTGATGGAAATTTTGGGTTCTAACACACTACATGTCCCAATAATTTGCCTTGCAGTACTCCGAACACACAATTTTTTGGGTTCAGGGATACCCCGAACTCTTGGCATCTTTTGTAAACTTCTTCTAGATGATCGAAATGGTCATCTTTGGACTTGGAAAATACAATAATATCATCTAAATAGATGAGGATGATCTTGTTGATCAGTTCGGTCAAGGCTATGTCCATTTCCTACTAGAAGGTGGCTCCCGCATTTGAGAGGCTATAAGGCATCTTAGCATGTGTGAACATTCCCTACTTGGTGAATGTGGTCTTGTGTTGATTTCTTTCTTTAAATTGAACCTGATTGTAGCCCGAGAATTCATCCAATAGAGACAACATCTCCAAACCTGCCACATTCTGTAAGATTGATTCCATGGAAGGCAGTGGGTAATGATATTTTAGTGATGTCTTGTTCAGGTCATGGAAGTAAACACAGAGATGAATGTCTCCATTATTTTTTCAGACCGAAACGAGGTTAGATACCCACATACTATGCTTGATTGGAAACACAATCTTGGACTGGATCAGATTCCCTAGCTCTTGTGCCATTAGGGCTTCAATCTTTGGATTGATGAGCCTCTATTTTGTCGGACAGGTTTAGCACCTTCTATTAATTCAATGGTGTTTTGGATGATGTCAAGGTCATACCCCCCGAGGTCATCATAAGACTAGACCATGACCCCTTCGTATTTTCCATAGAAGTGCATAAGTCTATCCTTGTCACGCTACGGAACATCTTTCCCGACCTTTAGTCTTCTTCCATCTATGACCTCAAGGTCGACATAGTCTGCTTGGTCTATTAAATTGTTTATCCTATCATTCCTTGCATTGTCACATTCGAATAGATTTTTGAGCGTGACTAGCCCTTTCGACAGCTTGTTTGATCTTAGCTGAATGGTCTACCCTTTGTATGCTTCTTAAATCTTCGGCTAGAACTGATAAGTGAACTCTCCAGATTGTTGAATGAACAAGGTGATGTGTTCATCACTTTCAAACACTTTCCATCTCTGATCATTATCTAGAATGGAGGGTCAAATGATTATTCGCACAGAGTGTACATTCTCAATCAAGTCTGTGAATCTGCTCATTGGTTGGAGATGTTAAGCATATTCCTGCACTAGCAACAACCTTGCATCTACCACCGTCAAAGTGCAATGTCTAGAGCTCTAAGGCTTGTTCGTCCATGGATTCCTTTAGTACCCTCAAGAATTCTTGATCTTCATCATAGATGATGTAGATTTCCAACCTATTAGCATGATATTTGCTGAAAGGGTTGACGTATACTTACTCGCTCAAGAGGACCTCTTCTCGATCGGCATTTTCTTTGGTTACCTTTTCATCTCCTAGTAGCTTCATACCATTAGTTTCTTCTTTCATGAAAGAAGTATGAGTGTCTTCAAAGTTGATCATGGCTTCATTAGCTATATGTTCTAAATATAGAGGTTTTGATATTATCTTCATTTTTGCCTCGTGCTTTGTTATGAGAATTAGGTGGGACCAATCCAAGAAAAGGTATCCACCTATTTTTTAGGTGAATTCTCAAGATAGGCAGAGGCCAAACATCGGAGGGAAATCTATGATCACAGTATCATGTGGCACCATGATACTAGGATAGGATAACAAATTCAAGGGGACATCTTTAATGAGACCTACAGTTTTGACCTTGTTCCCATTTAGCTGCATAACAACTTTTTTAAGGGCTCATAGCTAAGCCCTAAGGCTTCAACTATCTGCTTGGGCATGACTGTGGTGCTGGCACCGAAGTCAATCATGGAGTTGTGTAGTAATTTATTTCCCATAATGAGAGTTAGGAAAAAGGATTTAAGTTTCAGTTTCTCCTCTTTGACCTCTGTCGAAGCCTCCTCTATAGTATTCATAAGAACTTTGGCTGGAGGTGATGAGTCGGTAGCCTTTCCGAAAGCTTGTTCTATCAGTTGCACAACCGCATCTTTCTATAGGCCTTCTATAGTAATGAATTTTGTTCTAGAATGGCTAAGATATCCCAAAGGGACACATTAGCAGAATATTTTTTTAATTGCTCCACCACATTGAAAGGTGGAAGATTTGGAGGCTTATGTTCCTTGGACTTGGTGATGAAAATATCCTTGTGTAGCTATGGCTGTGGAGTGATTGTGGAAGGGCTAGAGAGTTGGTCTAGGATGCTTCTAGGTTGTGGAGTGACCAACTCGCCTGTGAATCTCCTTGTCAATTGAGTGTTGCAGTCAGACTGTACTTGTAGGGTTGCTGATGTGGATGCTTCATAAGTGAACACTACTTCCTCTCCTTCCATCCATGAGAGGAGGGAATGGTTGGGAGCTATTTCATTCTCTTTTTCTAGGGGCATTCCTTGCTTCTGTGCAGTAAGAACTATATTCTTCATTTGGGGAAAGGCACATGTATATCCTCCTGAATTCGGTGCCATGGCTAGGTTGTTTTTTTTTTGCAACCTTTTGCTGAAACTTTCCATGTGGATAATTTTGAGGTATATGTGTGTCACCACAAGGGAAGCACCAAGGATTCAAATCGTTGGCGAGATTGTTTTTCCCTGTGGTCAACTCTCTACTTGTACTTGTTTGAGTAGCTCCTAGCGGAGTTGATACTGGAACGATTTGGTTATTTATATGAGTCTATAGACTTTTGTGCATGGCTCCTTGATATTGTTTCTATTGGTAGGTGTGTCTTCCACCTTGATAGCTTTGGTAGGATGGTCTTGGAGGAGTAGCCTGGTTGTGCTTGATAGTGGTTACTTCATTTGTTAATTTTTGTAACATTTCCCTTATATTTATCATCTCATCCTTTGAGGTACCAGATGTAGAAGAAGTGTTTTGTGGCGCACTTGGATATGTGTACATAGATGGGGGTGGTGCGGGTGTGCCAGTAGATGGAATCTCCTAAGTAGAATTTGATATTTCAAGGAATATCAGCATAATGGGCTGAGGTGGCAACTTCTCGATGTCAATTAGGTTATTCTTTGCCTTAACTTCTATGTGGTATGCATCTAGTAATGTGGTTCCGCCAAGTGACTGGATTATCATGGAGATGTTGGCATTGATGGATTTTAAGTAGAACATAAATTCTAACTTGATAGGTGGTCGGATGGCAATCTGGATTCTCTTCTAGGTCATATGGAACCAGGCATTGAAGTCTATCGATGCTTTGGATGGGGCTCGCTTTATTGTCACTAGTTGATGATATAACGAAGACCTATGTCCGTCGTTCGAGAACCTTTCATAAAATGGATCCTTGAGCTGATCCTAAGTATCGATAGTGTTAGCTGGTAGAGTGTGATAGCAATCTAATGATTATCCTCTGAAAGAAGCTACGATCAACCTTAGTTCTATGTTTTGATATGTAACTCTATGTACCAAACATACATCTGCCACATCTTGCAGACGTTTAGATGGTGTTCTTGAGCCATCTCCGCTAAACTTAGGAATAGCTTTGAGAGCAGAGACCGAGATAGGGGCACAAATGACAAGTGCAACTGGGGCTACAAGGGGACTTTTGGTGTCCCAAGCCACATAATTTTAGTTTGTGATCTGAAACATGGTTGGGATCCAAAAGTTCTACTAGGCAAGTTTGGGTATGCGTGGTTACTAGCGGAGATGTTTGAGACTAGCCAGGATTATTTGTGGTTCATGACCTAGTAATAGGTCAATGGCTTATACACCCCTTTTAATTTGGTATATTTAAGTGGTCCCACTGGGCGTGCTAGAAAAAAGAAAACTATTGATGCCAAAAATTGGCAAGCTACCAGCCTTTATGGGAAACTCAGTTAAAGGAGGAACTTATTGGGCTAAACTAAGTGACCTTCGGATTTTAAAGAAGGCTTCTTCTATAACTGGGGTTTTGAATGGGAAAAGGAAGCAAATATAAAAATAAAAGGATCTAACTAGGGTGATACACCAAGATTTAGATATGAGGCATGATAAATCTATTTCTTATATACGATTTAAGGGCTCAGACAGTAGTCTTCTATGTTCCAGAATGACAGAAAATGAAGATAGAAGCCTGAATGATTCACTCAATGGCATAAAATAATATTCATACACATTTACTGGAAAGAAGAATCAAATACATGATCTAACCAGCAAGATTGCATTAAATTTATAGAAGTTCTACAAATGAAACATTTAGTACAATAATGGCACAGTAAAACTTATCAAATATCAAATAAAACAGAAAGGACAAACAATGGCATAGTTTGTGAGTTATTGTAAGGCTTGGTTCTTCCAACAATTTTTATATGAAAAACTAAACTCTTGCTTCCAAAGAAAAATAGGTATTTATAATAAAACCCCAGCCCGATGAGCTAATAACAAAAAAGATCCTTTGATCTTGAGAAATGATGTATTAGCAATGATTTACCCTAGCCGTTGCAACAGAAAAAGATTGAGCCATGCACAAGGATGTCCTAGACCTAGATGCATCCCCTACGAATGATGGTAGTGGTCCTAGAAAACCAGTGTCTTGACAGGCGTCATCCACTTATGATGACAGTTTATAATATGTGGAAACTATTGTGAGGTTGTTGCTTGCTTCACCCCCTTGCACAAAGAATCTTCTAGAAGATCCATGTGGCAAGCAGTTGGGGTCTGATGTTCATTCTACCTTTCATGCTAAAATTTGTGCGGTGAAGATATGTGGAAGTCTCTCAAACATACTGCGTTGAAGGTGGGGTCCGCTAAGCAATGTGTACAGACCAATGTTACGTGGCATGCTGTTGGGGCCCGAAAGGGGAGCGACAGGAAGAAGCACTAAAGGGTGTGAACTGCCGACACATGGAAGCATGGCGGTGGCTTTTTAAAAAGCAAAGGAAAGAATCCTACGAGGAGTGCTCGACTGACAAATGGCAGTATTCGAATAAATCCTTGTGAAAGGCACCCAATGTTGCTTTCGATAGATGGTCAAGGCCGGTACTTAGCAGAAAACAAAATAACCCGAAGGGAGCTTGGGGAAATTTATATTCATAGCTTTTGGTGACTTATCAGGGGCATTTCACCTACAGAACAAAGAACCCAAAAAAATTTGGTTTGCAGACCAGAGCGTTCTCCATTGGGCGGTGTGATCAAAGCTTAGAGAGGGTGATATGCAAGGGCAACCATTCAGCCTTAGAGGGAGTCAATATGTCACGTAGACATTCTTGTGCTACATGCAAATCGATCATTTCTTTGTAAGGCAGTATCGTTGACATACCGGCCTAGAAATTGAGTTGAAAAAGAATCCATGCAATTGGATGTGTGACACTCTCAATATCTTCTGCAGCAAGGGGCTAACTAAAACTCTAAAAAGTAGACACATCTCATTACTTTTCTTCAGTTTTTTCTGCAATATGCTTCGGTGTGGCTATCGATTCTTCTCCAATAAATGTGGATGGTAAGCCCATCTGAGTTAGGTGGGAGAATATTGTTCGCATGCTACTCATGGTCTGATCCAATGTGGTGGTGCACTAGCTAGCATGAAGGATGGCCATGTAGCAATGGATGAACTTGTTAGCTTTTTTGGCAGTAGCCTTCCGATCTTCAACTCCTACGCCTATCAAAACTTCATCTGGGACCATATATAGCTTGTCCAACAATCTCTTGGCCTCTAGAAATCTCTCTGTGATAGACTGAGGGAACCGCTCAATCACTTCATGGACTTCCCTTCTCAAACTTGTTGCCTCCGACATAAATTGGAGTGTCAGATGTAGAGTTAGCCAGATGGCCTTCACTCTTTCTTAGTATGAAACATATAACTGTTGGGCTACTTGAAGAAGGTCTGACCCAACAACTAGAGGTTGAGCAAAGTTCTTTAATAGGACTATCTATGTATTCCTTAATTCCATATTATGCAAGAGCTCCACCACCTTTTGGTTCACTGTGATGAGTTGTCCGTGCAGGATCTATGATTCTACGATCTAGCTTGCCTTGACTCTTTCCTTGTTTGTTGCTTCCTTCTCCAAGGAAGACTTCATTTCTTGGATCTCATTCTCCAGTTGGACCCGATGGACATTAAAATCCACATCTTTCTATTGCATCCTTCACCATGTCTAAAAAAAATTTGTGTGCAATTGCACACTTCTATATGATATCCATCATCTTTTTATCATTTATTCTCTTTTCCACTTCTTTTTCTACTTCACCTCTAACTCCAAATGCATATTCTTTAAAAGAATCAATTAAAATTTTAAGTTTTCCATACCAAATATAGATGCTTCTATGTTTTCTCTAGGTATAGCTTCCTGTAATGCTTTGACTACTTCCTCCATTAAATCTCCACTCTTTTGGTGTGTTTCTATGATCTCCTTCTAGGTAGATGCATGGAATACATCTCCCAATTGTAGCTTGTGGAGGGGAAATCTTATCTAGATCTACATTTCCCTACTACAATGGGAATTGTAGCAATTGTGATGACACAAAAAGTTGGAAATTAAGTTACATGTTGAGTAGATTCTTCAAGGAATCTCCAGAGGAGTTGGAGGATTCACCAGAAGACTTTGTAATTTCCACATCTTTTCCCTTTAAGTCCTCTTCCCCATTCTTTCTAGAGTTTACTAGATTTTCCTCTTTTATTTTTCATCTCTAGATGCATCCTCATTTATCTTCATCTTCTTTTTCTTGCTCTTCTTCCTTCTCCGCATTAGCATTTTATTCACCATTATCCTTATTCTCTTCCTCTACAAGGTTATTTGTGTTAATCGGCGAAGTGATGTTTACTTTAGGTATCGAAGGAGGAATGGATGTATCTTCCTTTGCTCCTTCCTCACTAGTATTTGTCTCCCCTTCAAAAAATTTATTTTCTTTTGCATCTTCCTATGTCATCACTTCTATTTTTGAAGGGGTATTATCTTGTATATGCTCATTTTGAGCATCAATGTTCTCTTCTTCTTCAACTTCCAAAGTGGGATCCTTGTGCTCTGGGGTCATCCCTAGCCTTTGTGATAGGTTTGCAACCTTGTCAACAGTATCCTTTTGGAGTCTCTCATTATCATCCTTATCACTACTCATCAATATTGTTACCCTTTGTTTCGTTCTTAGCTCTTTTGTGTAGACAGGGGAGTACTAATTACTTTGAAAGCATGGGCCTTCATCTTGGCATCTTCTTCAATAGCCTCTTGCCTTATCTTTACCAAAACATTCCAAAGCTTTGTAGGTATATTCTTTTGTATGTTTTGCATGTCCACCTCAAGCATTATGATATATTTTACAATGGCCTCAACTATTATGGCCTTATTGGTGTCATTAACTTCTTCATACAAAGTTTTTCTCTCTCCAAGTATATCATGCTGAATTATTCCATTTAACATTGCCTCAATCTTTATAGGTATGTGAATTATTACTTTTTGCTTCTTCACTGCATTTGGAGTCTTCTTTGTTTCTACTCTTCTCTTCTTTTCCGAAGACCCTTTCTTTGTGGTTTCTTTCTTCTTCTCCCTCATGTGTATCACAAATTATTTTTTTTCTTTCTCAATATCCTCTTCACTATCTATATCAATAATGTTAAATATTCTTCTTTTAGCACTAGCTTCACCTTGTGAAGCATCACTCTTCCTCTTGTGGACCAATGGGGGTACTTCTTTCTCTTCTTCTTCTTCTTCTTCTTCTTCTACATTTACACATAAACTTTTCTCTCATTGCCTTTTTATTTTGTTTTTTCTTTGTAGGGGTGGCAAGTGGTGCTACCAGAGTAGCCTTCTTCTTTGGCCTTGTTAAGTATACAATTAGAGGGGATTTCTCCTTCACCAGAGGACTAATAGTTTTTTCTTCTCTCTCCAATAGGTTACCCTAGATGACTTTTGAATAGGAGTGATAGCTACTCTACCATATCTTCTTGTGCTATGGGATCCTCCTGCAACACTTGATTCTCCCTTAGCTTTATCTATTACATAATGCATTTGTTCCTTTGAGATACCCATTTCCTTTTTAATCTCATCAACCATCTTTCTGACTATCTTCTAAATTATTGGCTTATTTTGCTCCATGTGCATCTCCATGGATTTCTCTTCATAAGTGCCATATCCTTCTTTAGTTGTATCCTTTGCAATTTTTAATAAAATGTCTACTAAACCAATAATTTCTTGCTCATTAACCTCATATCCCAGCACAAGGATCCACATAGTCCTTGGTTCAACTACCTCCATGATGCATTCATCAGTAATTACCAGAAACATGATATCATTTTTATATTTCTCTACCATTTGCCTTGGAATTTTGTCCCTCTCATGCATTCTCTTCTAAAAAACTACAAAGAAGGAAGCAAGTGCCTCATATTTTTCATTCCCATCACCAAGACTACTCATAAAATCTTTGATTTGGTGAGAAACTGGTCTTCCTTGCAACCATTTCACTTCTTTGGTTTTGGGGAGTTCTTTTAGAAAATAGAACAGTAAGCACATCACCAAAGTTCCATACCTAAATGCATTTTTCTTTTCTTTTGTTTGCTTCATATTATCCATAAATTTTTTCCTTAGCAACTCACAAAGGTCATAGTCAACACCTTTTTCAACCATCTCATATGCCACATTGATTGTGGTGGCAAATACAAAATTATCTATGTTTGTGAAATAGATTTTGTAATCACTTAGCATTGCTGCATACCTCACAACTGGATTTTTGATTGGATTTACTTCTAAAGTCCTCTTATCATATGTTGCACCAGTGATTTCCATTACCACTTCATTCTTAACTGATTTCAACATGGGAATAGGTCTAGTGGAACATACACCTGTAACCTCTCTAATCACCAATTTTGTTATCATGTTAGGTATGTCGGTCCAAAAAAATTTGTCATGGATTCTGCTTAATGCCATTCTAACCCACTTGCTATCAAAATAGATTTGGAAACCATTTCTATACATCTAATTTCTTTGTGACTAGATTTTGATACTCTGGGTTTAGGGAAAAGTTGTTTCTAGTCAATTCTTTTATCCATGGATATGTTAGCTTAGTATGATATAATTTTTCCATCTTTCCATGAATGTAAATCCTTATATTTTTTATTGGAAAAACCCCATATGGAACATGAGAAAATGTACCAAGTGGGTCATCTTCAACGGATTTTGAAGGTTACTTCTTAAATTTTGGTCATGGCTTCTCAGTCACCTCAATAACCCTTGGTGTAGCCATTAATTCAAATTTATTTTCAAAAAAACTTCTTTTGAAAACTAAGGTAAAGCTGAAATTATAAATGTTGTTTATTTCATTTGTTGAACTCGGGTTTTGATGCATAGGTCACAAATAGATTCAATCACTCCAAATAACTTCCTCGCTACTCTGCTCCTTCTCAATTCTCATTATGAATGAAATTTTCCAAGTAAAATCACTTTATAACCCTTGGAATTTGACCTGATTTTTTATTGAATGCCTTAAACAATAAAGTTGGTAAACCTTTAACTATATGCATATTCAACTTCTAATGCTTCGTAAACTTCCGCATTGACATATTTCCTTTTTTAATCTTCACCAAAAGATCAAGAATGTTGATCTATATCAAATATATTCATGCTGAGGCATCAACACCTCTTCTTTGGAGGGGGATAAAATATTTTAATTAAAGCTCCCCCTGAACCAAAGCTCTCAACTTAGTTTCTAGAGGAAACATCTGCACTGGAGGATGGTATAGATTCATTATTAAATATTGTCTCTTCCTTCTTTCTCCAAATATTTTCCATTTCCTTCTTTGTTTTTGCCAGATCAATCTTCTTTACTGGTTCATTCCTCTTTACTGGATCATCCTTCTTGATATTTCTACTTTTGCAAAAATTTGCAAAGTGTCTAGCCTATTGTAATTTTAACATGTGACATTCTCTTGAATAGTATTCCTTCCATTCATTCTAGGTCTACATTGATTAGCTTTATGCCCAAATCCATAACATGTATAAAAATAGCCTTTGAAAGATTGATTCATTCTACCATTGTTATAGTCATTCATTATTTGACTTTTGCACTCACTAGCTCTATGACTAAATTTCTTGCATGTAAAACATTGACTAGAAAAGCATGGAACAATATAATTCATTTTTCTTCTACATTCCATTGGCTTATGTCCAAATTTATTGTAGGAATAACAAAAACCATTAAAATATGGGTACCTTTGTGCATTTGGTTGTCTGACTGATGATCTTCTAGTTTCATTCCTTTGATTCCAGATCTACTTTCCATTGTTCTTCTTATCTTCAATCTTCTTAGGTTCATTGATCTTATTTTCTACATTTGAGCTTTCACCCTTTTCAAATCCTAAACCTTCTTTATCTTTAGAGCCTTTCTTATTTGTAATCATTTCATCAAGTTTTGTAGCACTCATCTTGAATTTGTCTTCATGACTCCTTGCTTTCTCCAGATTTGATCTTACATTCACAACTTCTTGTTCAAGCCTTGTACATTCCTCAAATTTTATTTTCACCATTACATTCAAATATTCCTCAACTATTTTCTTTTCTTCAACTTGCACTTTCAAACCAGTGATAGTTGTAGACACATAAAAAAAATTGTTAAATTTATCCCCATTTAACTTTAATTTTCTTCAGGCATTGGTTATATCCTTAATATGTCCTATCATTTCATTTTTATCTATTATTCATCTCATTCCATTCTTCTTTTCATATCTTCCATTGAATTAATCCAATAAATATTATTATATCCATTTTCTCCATCTTTTAAATAAAATCCCTCTAGTATTCCCTCCTACCACTTACCATTTACCATTTACCACTTACCACTTATTCCTCCTATACCACTAATCTCCCATTATCCCATATTTACCTCGATGTTTGACTTTCTCTTGAGGGTATCTATTTAAATAGCCTCTCTACCTCATTTTGGGATCATCTGATATATGCATCGAATCTCTGGC
Source organism: Sequoiadendron giganteum (assembly GCA_007115665.2). Taxonomy (NCBI): domain Eukaryota; kingdom Viridiplantae; phylum Streptophyta; class Pinopsida; order Cupressales; family Cupressaceae; genus Sequoiadendron; species Sequoiadendron giganteum. The sequence goes on from CM021101.1 coordinate 581,506,321, forward strand.
AGTATCACTCACAATCTAGCTATCATTTTCATCTTGCATGCTAGTTTCTTCTCAAGTTATAGTTTTAATTTATTATATCTGCAAGTATTTATATCTTGCATTTGAATCTCCAATCAATCATAGCCTCCTGTGTGTGTGTTTCTAAGAGCCATTTTTTTTACACAAGATCTTGATTTGAGGAGTGTAATAGAGATAATTAGTTTATTTCCTCGCAAGTAGATTTGAGTTTTGCATTTGCATTTGCATGTTTGAATAATCTTCTTGTAGATTCTTTATTATTTGGATGTTGGAATGATTTGAATCTTAATCTATAATATTTTGAATCTATTTTATTTCCTCCATCTACATTTGGCATGCCCAGTGGGATGAATGTTTCTCACAAACTATAAACTAGGTCCATGAGAAATTTAATAGGTTTTTGCATCTTGATGTTTTTTTTTAATTTCAAAAATCGTACAAACCTAGATCGTAACTTTGGAGATATGATAAAATCATGGCTATTGGTTGATTCGCTTGATAAAAGTTTTGATTAACATCTGGTTTGTTCATAATATCTGGTTTGTATTGAGTTCATGTGCATCAAATGATGGAAAACAATTGTTGATGATCTGGATTTATGCCTGCTAACTAAACTTTCTTGATATTTTGAGTGAAATAAATGGTTTTCTCCTTGTCTGTGCCTAAAATAATAACTCTCTATGTCTCTGAATAAATTGTATTTGACTATATTTGTACTCGAAAAGTGTCATTCATCTGCAAATTTATGCATTAACAGGCGAAGTTTTCTATTTGCAGGTTGTTTAAAACGTCATTTGCCATATTACAAGTGTTTATCATCTCTAGCAAGCATTTATCATTCTTGGGAGACATTTATCATTTGTTGAAGGTAAAAAAAAATTGTTTTAAAAACCTTTTCTTAGCGGCCTTTTATCATTTTAAAAATCAAGTTTGAGGCATTAAAATCTGCAGGATCTTTTTATTAAGTTTTTTTTTGGTTTTTTTTTTTGGTTTCCTTGTGAGTTATAGTAGTTTTTCATTTAATACTGAGTTTATTCTTAATTTAAATTTAAATTTAATTTTCGTTTAGATTTAGTGCTAATTTAGAGCTAATTTTAATTTAGGTTTGATTTTCTATTTAAAACTTAGATTTAATTAGAACTAACTTTAAATTAGATTTTAATCTAGATTAGATTAAAATTGGAATTAACTCTAATTTATATTTAACTTAGATTTAATCTAATTTTTAGATTTACATTTAATTTTAATTTTAATTTAGATTTAGATTTAGTTTTGAAATTTAGATTAGATTAACTTTTAATTAGGACTAGTTTTTATTTTAATTTAGCTTTTAATTTAGATTAACCTTTAAAATTAGAGTAATTTTAATTTAAGTTAGCTTTTATTTTAAATTAGTTTTTAATTTTAGATTTTAGATAAGCTTTTACTTGTAGATTACTTTTTATTATTAATTCGCGATTATTTTTAACATAACTTTTATTTTTAGACTAGTTTTAAATTTAGACTAACCTTTTATCTTAGATTAATTTTTAATCTAGATTAGTTTTTAATTTCAGATTAACTTTGAATTTAGGTTAGTTTTTAATTTCTAACTTTAGATCTTTAATTCAGATTAACCTTTAAATTTAAATTAGCTTTTTATTTTAGATTAGCTTTTAATCCTAGATTAATTTTTAATTGAGATTTATTATATTTTTATTTTAGTTTTCTTTTGGAACTATTTTTTGTTAATTTGGTTTCTTTTGTAGGTTCGTTTGATGGAAAATTGAAAATCAAAACATACGCTTGTCGAAGAAAGGAGGCATGAAACTACTAATGAGATTTTGATGTAGGAAATTCGTCGAAGACTTGATTTTGAAATCGATTATCTTTTAGATTATAAAACATTTCAATTGGTCTTTAAAATGAACAACTCTCTTCCATCATATAGATTTAACTAGGGGATGAATGAACATAGTTTTTGATGATTGAGATGGTAGGGAGTATGCTCTCACCTTGTGCGAACTTGGTGATCAGAAACTAGACCCATCGTCTTTGTATGTGTTTAATCCTCTAGAGGGACTACCTTGGTGGGAAAAAGCACTCACCCCAAGGGAACGACCCAACCGGTAATAGGCTAAATCCAAGCTACTTCCAGCTGATATATAAAATGGGTGCTTGAAGAAATTTCAAGTACCATGAGTGTGGATGTGTTATGCTAACAAGTGAATCCCCATTAACCCTATAGAGCGTAACCTTTGCAGGTTAGGAATCCTCCTTATGGGAGCTAATCTTTCTACATGTATAACCACTCGAACAAATGCCCTTACTACACACCTCTTGTTTTTAATTGCCAAAATCCTTCTAGTTGTTGGTGCAGGAGGTCAAACCTCTAAATTCATCCCACATACTTGTGGTTCTTAGTAGAGATGAAGAGTTTGTCATGGGAGATTCATAAGAACTCAAATCTTGGTTGACCTAAGAAGTGAGTGTCATGTTGGGGGAGCCAATATGGCCAAGCTTCTAAGTCATCCACTAAGAATAAGCACGGCTGGATAAATCCAAGTGAGAACTCAGCAAATATTTTCCTTGCCAACCCTAGGATTGTGCATGATTATTTTTATCTTGAAATCCAAATTGAAAAAAAAATTGTCTCTTGTGTCTTGCATGTGTGTTTTAAACCTCGAAAAAACATCACACCTAGTAATTTGTAACATCTCAACCTTGCAAACCCCAAAAGGTCAAACAACAAAAACATCCAAAATGAACTTATCACTAAAATATCTTGGGGCCATTATCCTTTAGTTATGATCTTTCAAACCTTGCATTCCACCTAGCCCTTGCATTCCACCTAGTCCTTTCATATCTTCCACCCTTGCATATCCATTATTGCTTAAACAAACCTTTAGCTTGAACTTAGGTTACTTTTCCTAGGTCTTGAAATCAAACTATTGGCTATCTATCACCCACATCACTTGAGGTTCATCATCCTTGAGTTAGGGAACATACCATTATCCTTGAGTAGGGAAATCATTTTGGAGTTCATCATATCCTACATACCCTCTCTTGATCATTGGTCCTTGTGTTTATCCATCATATTGAAAATAAATCCTTTACATCATAACCAACTTCATACCTAGAGTTTCCTTTGAGCTCTTGCATTCTTAGCTTGTCATATCATACCATACCATTTTCATATCTCATCTTAGAATCATATCCTTTTCATTGCATCACAATCTTAGGTCTCATACATTATCTGATCCTAGATTGAAGATCAGAACAAATCACCTATGACCCCTAGAACAAGAGAAAAAATGTTTCAAGAAGGGAACCCTTGGGGGAAATACTTTGATGGGGAAGAACAAATTATTGTTGCAAATAGTGAAACAAGTGAAATTGAGGATGAAGAAATAACCCAATCCACTATAAACAAAGCTCTTAATGATAATAGATTCACTAAACTTGTTACAAAGGTGTTCAAACACAACCCACAACAATACTTCAAGGCTCTTGTTGATGAAGGAATAAAAATGGCCCTTGATTGTGACATCATTAATCACAATGAATGACCAACCTAAATCTAGTGAATCTAAGCATCCCAAAACAAACAACGATGAAAAATTCAAAGATCATAGACCCTTTTATCTACAACCTAGTTAGAAGAGATCTTCAAAGACATCAAAACCTGTGCCTACAAAAAATCCTATTTTGGATGAGCTTAGAACATTGAGACAAGAATTGGATACTCTTAAGAACAACAAAACATCATCTCACAAGTTCTCCATTGAATATATGTGTCATTATCCCTTCGATTCAAGCATACCAATGCCACCTTTTCCTAACCACTGGGATGTACCAAAACTTGATAAATATAATGGAAAAGGAGATCCTAAAGACCACTTAAGACAATTTTGTGCCACTGCCATGGAATTTGCAGTTGATGAAACATACCTTATGAGATTATTCCCATGTATTCTAGGAGGAGAGGCTATGGAATGGTTTTCACAATTACCCCTTACCATCAAATCCTTTCAAGAATTGGCTAATAATTTTATCTCCAATTATAGTTTCAGTTATGACCTTAAAGTAACCATGAAAAACCTTTTCAACACCAAACAAAAACAAGGTGAATCTTTTGTGTCATTTTTACGAAGATGGAGACATTTAACAAAATGATTGCCTTATGCCATTCCTGATCAAGAATTGGTTGACCTCTTTTTTCAAAATTTGAACAAAGAAATTGGAAGGGAAATTGGCCTCAAATGCTTGGATTCCTTTGATGAAGCCATAGAGATGGGATTTTGAATCGAACAAACTCTCATTGATGATCGAACTATAAAACTTAAGAATGACAGAGATAAAAAATAAAATTCAAACAACAAGACACCTTTTTGGGTAAAGAACAAGAATGTAGTCAATGACGAAGTTGTTGATGCAAAAACAACTAAAAGATCATCGCCTATCTACAATCTCAAAGGTCCATCTTTAGATAAAGGAAAAAAAAAATAGAAAAGTTTCCTTAAATTAAATTTTACGCCATTGGGACAATCACTTGAATCTGCATTAAAAGAACTTCTTGAAAAAAAAAATATAACGCTACCTGAAATGAAGGAATATAATCCAGAAGTCAAACCCCCATGGTGGAATGAGGATCACTTTTGCGACTATCATAGACATAAAGGACATAAGACTAATAGTTGCAATAAACTTTGACATCTAATACAAGACCTTATTAATGATGGTAAGATAGCAGTTGACAAACACACTCCTTCTGGTAACTCTGATCGTGAGGTGTTTAAGAACCCTTTCCCTAAGCATGAAAAGGATAAAGGAAAGGCCCTTGAATCCAGGGATAGTGTAAACTATACTACTGCTAAGTATGACTATACCATACATAACATCAGTGAGGTTGATAATCATGTGAACACTTTCATTATAAAAGGCAAAGAACTTGATTGCAAGGTTACTACTCGCAAAGGCATAGTCACCCTTAGAGGTCCTAATGCAAAACCCGCTACACCAGCTTTGCAATATAACCTCATAGAATATTTAGGGAAAACACCAGTGAAAATTTCCATACTTGAGTTGCTACACCTATCTCCTAAGCATAAATCTATCCTAGATAAAGCGCTTGCTACTACTACAGTACATATAGACCTACATGTGGACCAATTCCAAGCTATGGTGGGACACATCACCTCTCCTCACACTCTCACTTTTACTGAAAATGATGATTCATCCCCTCGAAAATGGCATAATGCACCTTTACACATTGGCGTCCTCATCCATAATGTCAATATCAAACGAGTTTTGATAGATGGAGCAGGTCTTAATATTTGTACCCAAGAATTGATCACAAAATTAGGGTTTTCTGAAAATGTAATTGATCCAAGGAGCAAGATTACCATAAAGGCATATGATGAAGAGGAATGCTCATCTAAAGGATTAGTTACTCTACCAATCACAGTTGGCCCTGTGGTAAAGGATGTGGTTTTCCAAGTCCTTGATCTCCCACTAACCTATAATATCCTCCTTGGAAGACCTTGGATTCATGCAATGCAAGTAGTACCTTCTACATACCACTAGTGCATTAAATTCCCACACAATGGTGTTGAAATCATAATACTAGGATATCCCAACCCTTTCATGTATTGCCATAACCTAAGTCCTAAAACTAAAATCACAATCCCAAGCAATTTTGAGGCATTTCCTTCCCAAGCATATGTTGATCCTAAGTCCTTAAAAGCATCCTCCTCAAAATCCAAGGAAGTTGAGACCAAAATACAAGTAAAAGAACAAGGAGTAGGAGAATATACTTTGAATCATGCCCTTTGCATTGGAAATTTACCTTTATCTCCCCATACCTATGGAAAACCACAGATGACTAAGACCACATTAGATGCAGATACTATAGTGACTTGTAAATTAACCAATCTCAAAAACTAGGGAGCCCTCTACAATGAAACAAAAGAAGTTGATCTCCTGAAATGGCTATACAAAGATGAGGATACGAAAAAAGAACAAACTAAAATAAAGATATGTGTTGAACAATATGGTAAAGGATTTGATCTTATGAAACAAATGGGATATGATGGTAAAAGTCCTTTTGGCTTATAGAAACAAGGTATCATGGAACTAATACAACCTACTTGTATGCAAAAATTCCCTGGTTTAGGATATGATGCATAGAAAGATAAGACCTTGAGTGTCGTGTGTACTTCAAGTAAGGAAATAGAGTCGTCTAATGCTACACAAGAAAATGAGGAAAGTTCCATTGATGAATTCATTGACATTTATGACTATTATAGTATCCCTACTCTTGAACCCAATCATAACATTTGTACCATTGAATCCATTCAAAATATTGATTCAAATCATGACCCTTTACCCCTGGTTCACTCTGAACTCATTGATTTGGACCAAAAGGGACTGCCACAACTGGATGTATTTCAAAATGATGAGGCAATCATAAACTTTCTAGGAGCATGAGAAGACACACTTCTTGAGGATCATAAAGCAGGATTCATCATAGAACTCAATAGTGTGGCTTAATTTGTGGGGAGTGGAAATCTTTTTAGTCACTAAATTATTAAAAATATAAATAGGTCTTCTAGCGAAAATTGCTCTATGGTGCTATTAGACCTAAAAAAAAGTAAAAATAAAGGACATATCCAAGGGTGAAAACCTCTCGGAGGTGCCCGAGGATGGAAGGCTTGACACACTTTCCTTAGCAATATATCATGAAAAATAATCTATGCTAGTGGAGAAGACAATACCAGCTAATCTGGGTATAGAAGAAAAATCAAAGATAATTAATCTAGCAGAGTCATTCAAACCTAAAGAGAGAATAGATCATATACGATTTTACAAGGAAAGACAATTTAACTTTGTGTGGTCCTATGTAGATATGTTAGGACTTGATCCAGATCTAGTAATGCATCACTTGTCTTTTCCACCGAGGGAAAAACCTGTTAAACAAAAGTTGAGAAAAATACACCTGTATGTTGCTCTATTAGTAAAAGTAGAACTACAAAAGTTACTAGATATGGGATTTATAAGACCTCTTGACTATGTTGATTGGATTTCAAATTAGTACCAGTTTCAAAACCTGATGGGGGCATCCGAGTTTGTACAGATTTCATAGATTTAAATAAAGATTGTCCTAAGGATGACTTCCCACTTCCAAACATTGATATGATAGTGGATTTTATAGCAGGACACGAAATGTTTTTTTTTTTTGTCAAAAGTGGCAAGCCACTATAATATATTAATAAATATATAAATAAATATACATAATCTTGGTTTAGAGGGTATACTAGTAGGAAAGAACCGGGAAGAAAACCTCTAGTTATAACCAAAATATTTCAAAAATATGATTCAAATCATTACAAAAGATTACAAAATTATCCTACATGTAGGGATCCATAATAGATTTTCAAAAAATGACTAGCTACAGTACCACCACCCTATATTTTCCCAACTAAAAACCTGATACACAATTGATACAAAAGTGAGGGATGGATTTTCAAGCATGTGCATTCCAAGCCTCATCAGAGATATAATAGTTGTACCAAAAAAAAAAAATCTGACAAAAAACTTTAGCATACACTACTCTTCCATATGCTCTACACAGATTGAATTTTGATCCTGCACCACAGCTTGATCAACCTATGGTTCAGCTTGGTTGGGAAGAAGATTATCTCAAGAAAAGAAGTCATAGCCAACAAAAGGGACTACTACCTCTTCTAATTGATCCACAACTTCAATTTGGGTCCTTGTCATTAAACCCTGGTGCAGAGCTTTGGAGCTCTCCTCTAATGGGTACTCATGAATCTCTCTGAACACTTGAGCATCTAGCTCAATATACATTTTCTCTTTTTTGCAAGCAAAATGATTTAAGGATGAATGTTGCACATGGTCACGAAGAAATGAGATGGCATAAATTTTTCTTTGATTTCAAAGTACATAGATACACAAATTCTTTTGCCATGTTTCTTTAGAGCTAATAAAAGGACATAATCATTCCTAAATTGAAGAACCAATATGATAACTTCAAATATTTCCTCAAACCTTGATCGTTCCTTGACACAATCACGAGGGAATAAAACTCCAATGTAACCCTCCCCAGTAAAAAAATTATATTTTTGCACAACAAACATCAAATCATTCTTATCAATGAATTGAGGGTTCACAAATTTCATTACAATTAACTCTAATTCCTTCAAAGATTGAATTAAATCCATAAAATTTGATAAGAATACTAATAAAAACCTGGGAAGGAAATATTAATCATCAAGCTCTAGGATAGGTGATCTCCACTCCTAGCACCGACCGTACAACGTCCTCCATTCGCAAGAAATCTATCTTAAAAATGAGGCTTAAATCCTCTTGAGAAAGGTTGTTCTCAAATGGCCTTTCCCATTGTTGAACGGGATAATTAATTCTTAGAATCCAGGGGTGGAGAGCCATGGAACCACTTTTTCTTCTCTAAATACTCAACTCGGAATTCGTTACCCAGTAACACTTCCAGAAACTGCTTAAAACATGGTAAGTAAAAATGAATGATAAAAGCACTTTGTAAATCCCATAAAACCCTTCAAATGTTACACATTTTTTAGAAAGCATAATTACAACTGAATCATGTGAGGGTGAATTAAAGAGGCAAGATTTATTGTAATATATCGAATCGTGCAAAAGAGATTCAATGATTTGCAAGAAATAAATGTGAAGTACTGTCACACAATAAAAGTACCTTTAAAAATACCATCATGAAGAGCTCCAACATTCGCTAAAGAGGTGGAAATTTTATGTGTGGGCAAAGTTTACAAAGACATATATGGCATGTCCCATCACCCCTTGATGAATACTTCACAATGCACAATAGAGCACATGGCAATATCTTGAAGGTACCAGTGAGGGAAGAACACATGCCTCCAAGTAACAGGCATATTCATTACCTTGCATAGGAATATGATGTTTAAACCCGAGGCACAATTATTACTAGTAGTGCCAGATTTAGCAGCAAATCAAAATATTTAGCTATCCTTGTCAAATTCGGTAGAACTTGATTAACCATCCATATTTTGACAATATAACTTTCATTCCCTTTAGATACAAAAATTTGTCCCTTATTAAAGGTGGTGAGCATCCTAATCAATCATTTCTACTAAATGGGGAAAAGCATCAAGCTGAGAGAGATCAGATAAGATACATATTTCCTAATTTGAACTACCCATATTAGCTAGGAGATCTGCTAAATTATTTCCTTCTTTGTAAGTACGAGATATCATATAATTTTTAAATTTATTGAGAAGAACCCATGCTCTTTGAAGGATATATTGAAGGCTCCAATTTTGAATTTTATTTTCTTTACACGCATTAATTATCAATAAGGAATCACCTTCAATGTGGAGGTTTTCCATACCCATCTCCAAGGCCATTTCTAACCCTAATAGCAAAGCTTTAGCTTCTGCTAAGTTGTTAGACTCTTTGGAGATACTTGGAGCATAAAGCTAGGACCTTACCCTAAGGGTCGCGCATACAAATCCCTGCTCTTGATTCCCTCATATTTCCTTTCGATGCACCATCAAAATTCAACTTTATAAAGCCATCCTGGGGGGCCTTCCATTTTACATGCTTTCTATCACACTTCTTAGTTTTTGATTGCAATAAGCTTCCTGGAAAAGGGAGCTTTATATGTTTCCAATTCTACAAAATAATATTATCCCAGCTAGTAAAAGAGGAACTTATGTCTTTAGATTCTTGAACATTCTCATTTACTACTTCAGAGATTGTATTTTTAGGACACAAGATGTTATCCCTCATGGACGGTTTCTCGGGGTACAATCAGATTAAAATTGCTCCCGAAGATCAAATTAGGACAGCATTCACGTGTCCTTGGGGAACCTTATGTTGGAATGGCATGCCCTTTGGGTTGAAGAATGTCAGAGCAACATACCAGCGTGTAATGACTACTATCTTTCATGACATGATGCATACTTATTTACAAGACTGTGTAGATGATTTGTTGGTAAAATCTTACACGAGAGTTGGACATCTGAAGATCATGGATAAAATTTTCACAAGACTAGAACAATATAAGGTTCGATTGAATCCAAATAAATGTTCCTTCATATTAACCTATGGAGAAATCCTTGGATACATTGTCTCATCTAAAGGAATTAAAGTTGATCCCACAAAAATAAAGACTATACTTGAAATGCCTCCACCTAATAATATCAGTTAGTTGCAATCATTACAAGGAAAACTCTAGTCTATCCACCATTTTATAGTGAAACTCATACATAAATGTCACCCCTTTCAACATCTGCTACACAAGAATGTTCCATTTAGATGGGAGGACAAGTGTGAACAATCTTTTCAAAAAATCAAAGGATATCTGATGACACCACCAGTATTAGTACCTCCTACAGATGGAAAGCCTTTACTTCTATATATATCCACAACCACCATAGCACTAGGTAACTTTTGGCACAACATGACTCTAAAGGAAGGGAACGTGTCATCTATTACATTAGTCGCACTCTTGTAGGATATGAGCTCAATTATAGTTCTATTTAAATAAAGTGCCTTGTCATAGTTTTTGCATCACAGAAGCTGCAACATAACATGCTTACACACCAAAAAAAGCTCATTACAAAAGATGATCCTCTTAAGTACATCTTGAACAAAACAGCACTCATAGGATGATTAGCTAAATGGGTAATGATTCTCAGTGAGTTTGATATTGAGTACATAGAAATAAAATAAAACAAAGGATAAGCTATAACAAAGCAACTCATTGACGCTCCTAGGATAGATAGTCATCCTCTTATTATAAAATTTCCTCATGAATCAATATTCAACATGGAATCTACACATCTTTGGACATTATATTTTGATGACTCCTTCACACAAGGTGGTTCTAGTGCTGGCATTCTCTTTGTTACACCACAAGGGGATTGTATACCTAAAGCTTATAAGATACAGTTTCCATGTACCAATAATATTGTAGAATATGAGGCATTTCTTTTTGAGCTTCGTATGGTTGTGCAATGGAAAATCCTAGAGTTGTGTGTTATTGGTGACTCTTAGCTAGTGATCAGACAAGTTAATTATGACTGTAAAACAAAAAATGAAAAATTGATTCCTTACAAAAGAATGGTGGATGAATTCAAGGCCTATTTCACATCAATCTCTTTTGAGAAGATTCCCCAAGATAGTAACAGAGTTTTTGATGCAATGGCAACAATTGGTTCACTTGTGGAAATGCCAAGTAATTTGGCCTACTGTGAGTTCTTGGTAGAACCTCTTTTGGAACCTGCTTACAATATACCACAATCTGAAATGATATGTCTTATTGTTGGTCCTAATTCTCAATGGTATGGCAATATTTACACCTATCTCCTAGATAACACCTTGTCATCAGACCTATCCAATAAATATCTTAAAACCTTTATCCGTCAAGCCTCTCATTACGTGATCTTAGTCGATACCCTTTACTGTCTAGGTCTCGATGGTACTTTAATCTGATGTCTTAAGTAGGACAAGGTCAAAACTGCTTTATGAGAAGTACATGAAGGTATATGTGGGGCACATTCTAGCAGTCCTACCCTAGCCAAGAAACTCTTTCATATGGGTTATTACTAGCCTACACTGGAAAATGATGCTTATCAATTTGTTAAAAAATGCAAGTAGTGTCAAAAACATGCTGACTTGATACATGCTCCTAAACAAGAATTTCAATCTCTTGGTACACCATGGCCCTTTTATTAGTGGGGACTCGATCTCATGGGAAAGATCCATCCACCTTCATTCAATGGTCATAAGTTCATTCTTGTTGCCATAGACTATTTCATGAAATGGATTGAAGCTATTCCCCTTACTCATATCACTGGAAAACAAATAGCCACTTTCATACTGAATTATATCATCTGTTGATATGGCGTTCCTTTATCCATCATCACATATAATGGTCATCCATTCAAAAACTAGGATTTATGTGAGCTCTATGAGAAATTCCATGTACAACATCATTTTTCCACACCTTACTATCCTCAAGGTAACAGCTAGGCTGAGGCCTCTAACAAGACCATTCTCAAAAATCTTAAAAGGACAGTCAATGAAGCTAGTCAAGATTGGCATATTCAACTGAATCCTACCTTGTGAGCCTACTGCACAAGTGTTCACACTCCCACAAGTGCTACCCTATATGCCCTTGTCTATGGATATGAAGCCATCTTGTCCATTGAGGTTGACCTACCTGTTTTGCACATCTCCTTGCACAATCAAATTAGTGATGAATAATACCAAGTTTCCCGTTTATAGGAATTGGAGCTATTAGATGAACGAAGATAAACTTATTTCAATAATATTGGAGCATATCAACAACGAATGTGCCGAACTTATAATCATAAATTCAAACCACGTAAATTTGAGGTTGGGGATCTTGTCCTTCGTGAAAATCCTCACAATCAACAAGATAGAGAAAAGAAGGGTAAACTTGAGCCTAACCGGTTGGGTCCATACGTTATCACTGTTGTGTATGGATCTGGGGCACACCAGTTATCTACTCCGGAAGGTGAACTGCTTAGTAATCCCATTAATAGTATGCACATCCGCAATTTTTATACTTGTACTTTAGAGGGTACACTCTTTTAAAGTCTTGAAAAAATACAAAAAATTGGAAAAAAGAGCTAAAAAAAATGGATGAAAAAAGTAAAGATAAATCAATTCATTCAATGGTGAAAACCACTTTGGTGGTGCCTTGAGCAAGTACCATGGTGAAAACTAAAAAATTTGCACCATGTGTAGAGGCTTTGCTCCTCTTTCCTTTAGAGCTCTACTTGATCTTTTCATCCCATTTTTATTCACTTTCCACTTCAAAACAACCTTTTCATACTCACCATGGCTTGTAAATTGTTTGACAATCCCCTCGCTTGCTTGCTTTTCCATGTGTACTAGGTTGGTCCTATTCCTCACTGGGGCATTTCCTCAACCTTAACTATGGGTTAGGATATTGATCATCTCGCGGTCAGAGAAACTACCCTCTTTGTATGTTTTCTCATTGGAGATTCATCTCTTTCCATCTTAAAATGTCCTAAAAAATCCATAAAAAATCATGAAATGTCCTAAAAAAATCCAAAAAAATCAAATATTCCAAAAATCCAAAATAAATCACAACTTCAAAAATCCCTAAACAGTGACACTTTCAGATCATCACACAGCTTTGAACTTCAACAAAATCAAACTGCGCTAGGATTGACAATCAACCAAACATTATAACATACATATCAACCCATCTTTCAAATCCAGCCAAATGCATAAAATGTAACAAAAATTTGTTCTACATTGAAGCATGATGCATGTGTGTTTGTTTATCTTTGATTGATTTATGATTTTTATATTTGGTGGGAGGTCTTTTAGCTTCTCAAGGATGTCTTGGACTAGGGAGGTGAGGATGGCGCATGTTCACTTGTTTATTGTTTGTGGATTGTTTCTTATGCATAGGATGACTTGTCTTAAGACATGGTTGTCTAAAACCATCGAAGACCTATGAGTCTAGCGTGGATGAGAGCATTCCTTGTCTGATAGTGTCTTCTATGCAATAAGTATTCAGGTCATCTAAGGTCCTTATACCTAGATTCTTATACTTTACTACTAAATAAAAATGCAAACAATATTCAGGTCGTCTAGATGTTCATGTTATCTAGACGCTTATACTAATTTTTGACATAATAAGCTCTATGATGATAAAAGCACTATGTAAAGCACAAGAAGCTTCATCACCTTCATTTTCTTCCATCTTGCATTTCTTCCATCTTTCTTTTCTTGCATTTCATTTTCTTCATCTTTCTTTTCACAAAGAAATCAATCATTTGCTTTATCTAATTGATATATGTCGCTTGAATCAAATCTCAAATCAATCAACTTGTTTCTCAAAATCTCATGTCCCCTTAATTAATCAATCAATCATTGTATCAATTTGTCTTACGTAAGCATTGTAGACACATAAAAATGGCTTGGACCCACAAACCACATTTTTATACATCTTATCATGCTTCACCTTAACATAATTAAAATATTTAATTATGTCCTATAGTCCAATGTCAACTATTAATTAAATAATTTCTAATTATTTAATTAATTCATGTCTTTGATTCCTCCTAGCTATTTATATAAATAAATTACCTTTATTATTTAAATACGTTACTAATTCCCTATGTCACTCTATAATTAAATAAATTCTTAAATTTATTTAATTATTCTTTTTCTTTTATTCCTCTTGATTATTTAAATAAATAAATTTTATTTATTTATTTAAATACGTCATTAATTTCCCATATCTTTCTATAATTAAATAAATCTCTTTGATTTGTTTAATTATTATCCACATTGTCTTTTTCTAATTTTAAATAAAATTATTTATTTAAAATTGTCCACTTTCTAATTTTCCTCCACAATTAAATAATTTTAATTATTTAATTGTCTTATTGATTTTCCTTCTAAATTTAAATAAAAGCATTTTATTTAAATTGGCAATTTCCCTCTTTCCAAGTAAATAATTTTAAATTATTATTATTTACAGTCACATGACCCCACTTTTTGAATTAAATTGGCTTTTAATTTAAAAATACAACTCATCTCTTGAGGGAATTAAATTTATATTTATATTTTAATTATGTTCTTTCCTCTTTTTCTGTCACTTGCATTCTTGTTCATAGATTTTATTTTTCTAAAATCAAATATTATCCTTTCATTTCAAATTTCAATCTAATATTGCCCTAACCCTTATTGTGGGTTGTCACATGCTTTTATGGCCATTGATCTTAGGGATTTTTGTCAATCTTCAATCTTGTCCACTCATCCAAAATTGCATTTTCTATAAAATGGGAATTTTGTTCTCATCTCTAAATATCTTGAAAACTTTGGCAAATCTCACTCTTGCATTTGAGTCTTGTATTTGCTTATCATTTTTCATTTAGTTAATTAGTCTTGCATGTAGGATTTTACATTTTCTTGCACAATCATTTGAATCCTTCAACACTTGTTTAGGACTAGTCGAAAGTTTAGATTGCTCATCAAAATCTGAGGGAAATCTCATATTGCAGCAAGTTAGACGGTGTAATAGAGGTCAGCCATGGAGGATGAAGAACTTCGGTGAGATCGTTTTATTCATTTCTTCATTTATTCCCTTGCACTCCATTATTTATTGTGGGTTTTTACATGTTATGCATTTAATCTGTTAACAATCCTAACAAAATTTACCCTCAATTACAAGCATCAATCTCAATCAGCTTAATCAGCTTGTCAACCTGGCTATACTGATCATTTCCATCAATTGTACATTTCCATCAAATGTAAATCTCTACTTAATCACTTGTGCAATATCAATCATTTAATCATTTTCCTGTAATCAATTGACAAATCAATCTTCTTGCAATTTGTTCAATTAATCTCTTGAGGGGGAATACCATATTCTACATCATCCTTACCAGGATATCTTTGGGGCATATATACCAGTTGATCAATTTTTCTTTGAAACAAGGCGACAAGTTGCATTTTCTCAAAGAGGGGCAAAATGTAGACACATAAATTCTTTTGTTAAATTTATCCTCATTTAACTTTAATTTTCTTCAGGAATTGGTTATATCCTTAATATGTCCTATCATTTCATTTTTATATATTATTCATCTCATTCCATTCTTCTTAACATATCTTCCATTGAATTAATCCAATAAATATTATTTTATCCTTAACACATGCACCTTATATCCATTTTCTCCATCTATTAAATAAAATCCCTCTAGTATTCCCTCCTACCACTTACCATTTACCATTTACCACTAATTCCTCCTATACCACTAATCTCCCATTATCCCATAGTTACATCGATGCTTGACTTTCTCTTGAGGGTATCTATTTAAAAAACCTCTCTACCTCATTTTGGGATCATCTGAAATATGTGTCGAATCTCTGGCAGTATCACTCACAATCTAGCTACCATTTTCATCTTGCATGCTAGTTTCTTCTCAAGTTGTAGTTTTAATTTATTAGATCTGTAATAGTCTTTATATCTTGCATTTTAATCTCCAATAAATAATATCCTCTTGTTTGTGTGCTTCTGAGAGCCATTTTGTTGACACAAGATCTTGATTTGAGGAGTGTAATAGAGATAATTAGTTTATTTCCTCGCAAGTAGATTAGAGTTTTACATTTTTGAATAATATTCTTACAGGTTCTTTATTATTTGGATGTTGGAATAATTTGAATCTTAATCCATAATATTTTGAATATATTTTGTTTCCTCCATCTACAATAGTTACATTTTATTTCTTTAATTATTCATAGACTTCCTTTTTCCTTTCTCTAAAATTCTTAATTTTCTCTCTCAATTTTTTGATACATTCATCTACTTCTTTTATATTTTCTTTCAGAACTTTGTTTTCACCTTCAATTCTCTCCAATATTCAAGGGTAACTTTGAGTTCTCCATCTTTTTCAAGCATACAATCTTCTTCTATGATTCCTATAGTTGGAATCTCTTCTGGAGGAGCAGGAAGTTTTCTATCATCCATGTGATCAACCTCCAAGATCTTCCCCAAGTAGTTAAGCTCCTTCCAAGGAACCAAGCTTTGATACCAATTTTTGAACACCTAGAATACTGAGAGGGGGGGGTGAATCAGTATTCTATTAAACCATTAAAACATTTAAACATCCAATCCACTTAGCATATTCAACTTTAGTAATGAAAGAAATCATGAAACATCAACAACATCACATAACACATGAACACCAGGATTTTTACATGAAAAACCCAAAATGGGAAAAACCACAGTGAGGATTAACTCACAATATATTATAACCAGTTATAGTATATTTATAGAAGTGCTCACTACAGGTGGACTCACTATCCAAGTGGACTCATTTCCCATAGAGAAAAAGATAGAAGAGAGTGGCTCACAACCTAGTTTGAGCTATTATAATTGCATCTATCATATGCATGAAATATAGTTCCAGTGAAGCTCAATAAACCAATTTTACACATTTCATCTAATTCAAATCTAACACTCTACTTTCCTTTGCATTCACATCAGTCTAATAGTCTACTCAACATTCATAACTTAAATTTGCATTGTTCTAATAATATTAATATCACATACATGTAGAACACTTGCAGCATTCCTTACTTTCTTTAAAACACTGAAAAATATCTAACATATATATCCACTTCAAGCATAACATAAATTAGGTCAGCCTAATTAGATGTAATACTCAAAATATAACTTGTCGGCTTCAACTCTTTCCATACACACCTTACGCCAAAATTTAAATCTCAAAATAACTTGAAATAGGTCAACATGGAACTATAATAGATCCCACATAAGACCGTGACACTTATTTAACCTTTGCATACCTTCAAGCTTATTAGGTCGGCACCACAAAATACCTAATACAAAAATTCTTCAACTATGTATCCACATTTGGACATGTGGACCTCAAAAATTCAACGCCAGTTCGAATTCGCACACTAATTCCATCTATAAACATATCCTCAAAAGCACAAAGCCAAAAACTTATTCACAAAGAAGTGTGGACTCTCCTAAAATGCATTGTACAGGAAATAATTGTAATCTACTAGGCCAAAATTTTGTCACTTAGATCTCTCAAACCAAAACAGAAACATGATGAAATTTTGGAATCAGATACTTTTAACAACTAACAAAATAATGTTAGAAGCATAGAGTGAAATATTCAATTGTGAACTAGTGTAGACCCAAAAAATGGAATGCTCTATTACACATAATTAATAGAGTTGATATTTATTCAATTTTCTATCACAACCAATTTCACCGAATCAAGCCATCTTACAAAATAATCTTCCACAAATACTCCAAAAACTGTTAGAACCAACCAAAATATCTGCACCACATCAAGATACAATGTTGACACCAATGACAACACTGCAACACATCATTATATATCGTGTTCTTATTTCTCATGCTCATTTTTCCAACAACAACATCAATGATATTAATCTAACACATGCTTCTATTCGATAGCCACCCCTACTACCGCCAACACTAGGGGGTTCTGGGAGCCATGCCCCTAATGGCTAGATGTATTTTACCATCATATAGAATTTTTGATATACAAATTCACATACACATATACAAGAACCACCTTTTGTTACAATGGTGTGGTACATGTACATGACATTGATACAGATATATACATGAGATTTTGGATCGACATTATATGGTTCATGTGTATGCTTTATTTTCATGTATGGTTATGATATGGATGTATGCTAATGAATGCATGCTTAGATTATATTCTATCATGATCTAATTGAACACACATTGTATTTATGCATGAATGGTGTTTCTATACCTGCACAAACACAAAGAACAAACACATAATTAGTCAAATATGCAAGATAGAAGCAACATTCCCCATGAAATTAGATTGCAACATCAAAATAGGAAAGAAATGAAGAACGCAATAAAAGAAATGAAATACTATTTTAATGAGCAATCCTTCAATCCCATGGGCAATTGGTGCCATTTGTGTGTAGGAAATAGCCCTTTCCCAACTCCTTTGTGTGATTTGATGAAGATCCTTGATTCTTTGATGCAATCTTGACAAAACCTTGATAAGATTGATACAAATTTATAAAATCCAAAATGCAATGGATGAAGTTGTGGATGAAATTGTGTATAATAAGCTTGCTTGGATTGTGGATGATCAATTCAATAGGAGAAGCCCTATATTTATATACTTCAAGAATGAAAGAATAGGAAAAATGGATGAATGTGGGATAAAGACCAACCAATGAGAGGAGGCCACTTGTCAAGATGTGATTGGAGGAGGAATGAGCACATTTTGATGAATGTGCAAATAAATGCAATTAGGTGGAATTTGAAATTAGTGAAATGACAAGATGGAGGGAGAGGAAAATGGAGTTAATGTCACTTGGCTCAAGGCAAGGACATGTAAGAGGCTTTTAATGCATTTTTGGAAGTACTTCATCCCTTTTGAAGGGATTTTTCTAATTTGTGGAATATTCCCTTTTGATGCCAAGTTGAGGGAAAATGGATGATTTAAAAAATCAATTAAATTGATTTATTGGTGCAAGTTGCAAAATCTAGAGGATTTAAGTGATTAGGATTAGATTTAATCATGATTTGATCAAATTAAGTAGAAATTAGGTGATTTGACAATTTTGACTTAGATTTTAGGATTTAAATAAATCAAAGTCGAGAGGAATAATGATTTTGATTTAATTAAATAAAGATTGATTTATTTAATTAAAGAGGGTGATGTTAGATTGAATCAAATAAAGATTAATTTATTTAATTTAAAGAGATGACTTTAGAGATTTAATTAAATAAAGTGAATTATTTAATTAAAAGAGAGACTATAGGATTAATTAAATAAAATTATTTATTTAATTAACTGAATATGATGACTTAATCAGATAAATTTGATTTATTTAATTAAGAGATGAAATGTGATGATTAGAGAGACATGATTTAGGAAGAAATGGTGTTAGTAAGCTCAGGATCAGATGTGTAGGATCAAAAATGTATGTTTTTTGTGTCTACAGTATGCTTACTTAAATATAATTTTGGCCTAATTGTTGCCTAATGACATAGATAGAATGTATGATGCAGAATATATGGATAAAATAACTAATCCAACACAATGCACGTATACATGGCATAAAAAATAAAACACGCATATGTATAATTCATGATTAAAGAAACTAAATCTATACATGTTTACATCACAACACGAATTAAAGAGTAATGTGTTATTAAAGGAATGTCATAGCATAATAGACTATGATCCTTGAAAAAGGGGGCGAGCATCATGCCCATGCCATATAGACCTTGTGCATAGTACTCGTGAAGGTGCATTGCGTTGACTAGTTCTTTTAGAGGAGTATCATCCATAGAAGATAATCCATAGGCACCAAAACCATACACAAAGGTGATTATGTAAGGACCTAACCAATTAGGGCTGAATTTCCCCTTTTGATCAGGTGGCACATTTATTTCTCTAGTTCTCATAAAGAATGAGATCACCCAATTTAAATGTGCTAGAAATAACACCTTGATTGTAATGCTTAGAAATAAACTTTTGATAAGCCTAAAGATGATCAAGAGGGTGTATTTGGCGCTGATCAAGCAACTCGGCTTGATTTAGACGTTCAACATGCAGTAAGTGTCAACATCAATTAACCCTTTAAGGAAAACTCATAAAGAACTTCCAACTCTAAAGGAATAATAGCCTTAATAGTACCAATAGCCATATGAACACTCATATGATGGGCCCATAATGCATAAGTCAATTGAGTATGTCAATCTTTACTATGTTCATTCAATTTTTTCGAGAAACTATTTCAAGAGTTTTATTAGATGCTTGAGCTTGGCCATTAGATTGAGGATAGTAATGTGTAGAAAACTAATATTTAATATGAAACCTCTCTAAGAACTAATTTACCTCCTTATTCTTAAATGAAA
Organism: Sequoiadendron giganteum; assembly: GCA_007115665.2. Taxonomy (NCBI): domain Eukaryota; kingdom Viridiplantae; phylum Streptophyta; class Pinopsida; order Cupressales; family Cupressaceae; genus Sequoiadendron; species Sequoiadendron giganteum. The sequence continues at coordinate 581,526,845 of CM021101.1, forward strand.
TGACATTATCAAAAATAAGGGTAGAAGGAAATCGAAAGCGAGCAATAATATTATTTAGAAGTGTAGTGTAGCAAAATGTATCCCTTTACATTTTCACACTTTGTTTGGGTCCTCCTAATTAAATTGGACTTAATTAAGCCTTAATAAGCCCTATTATTCATCTACAAGCCTAATAAATTACATTTTCCAAAGGGGAATCCCAAAAATAATTAATGCTAATACATAACACTTTATCTTGAGCAATGCATATTCCACGAATAGGGACCTGGGACCCATTTTCCCATGGGAAAATAGGTCCTCCCAAGGCCTTTGAACCTAAATTTAAAATATATTTTTGGCAGTATTTTAAGGTCCCAAAATCCATATTTCAATTTCATCTTGTAATGTTTGAATTTCTAGAAATAAAGGATACATACCTATAAATACAAGGTTATTTTATCAAATAAAGTCTAGGTTTTAGAGAGAAATTTCACAAGAGCAGATTTATCAAGCATTTTTCTGCAGCATTCAAGATCCAATCATCATGTCAAAGTCTTCTTGCATCATGCATGTTTTCGGAGCTCACATTGTGATGTAGGATTCAAGATTCAAGTCAAGCATCAAGATCCACATCCATTGAAGGGATTTCATCCAAGATCAAGATCAAGATCAATATTTTAGATTTCCAAAGGTTTATTCAAGGGTTTGGTGAGTTGCAACATAGAATTTTTCATTCATCATTCCTTCTTTCATGCTTTATTTTAATTCAAGGATTAATTACCCAAATGGGGTTTGACCAAGGAAAACCCCCATTCACCAAAACCAAACAATTTTTCCTTTTTTGTGTTTGTGTTGCAGATTTAGGTTGAAGAAGGATTGAAGATATTTTGGAGAGAAAGATTGGAAAAGTTGTCAAAGTTGCAAAAGTTGTCATCAAATCATGGAATCTCTCCTACGGATCTGATTTCTGACTTTTCAACATTGAAACTCGAATCAAACAGAAGCTATAGATTAGCATCAAAGGGTCTCAAAAGTTTATTGAAATCACTAAGCAAAGACCCATTCGCCCATGGGTGAATGAGTCCTAGTTTGCCTCCTAAAAGTGACTTTTGGTGACTTCTACACATGCCTTTGGCCTTCTCATATCTCTCTAAAAAAATTTGTTTCTATTAGTATTGAGATTTATCTTGTCCTTTCAAGTTTGAATTTTCATAATTAGGTTGATTTTCTATTTTTTAGTTTTTCTCCCAAAAGTGTTGTTCAGCCTTGTACCCTCATCCTCGAGCATAAGGAAATCAACAGATTCTCACATTGAGTTGACTCACCTAAGGTTTTTTAGTCAATTCTTTGTGTGGATCTCGTTTCCTAATGAAATAAAGGAAAATAGGTCTATCTATATCATTTTAGTGAACCCCTTTCATAGAACTTAACCCTATTTTTTATTGTTTCAAGAAGAAATTTGTAAATTGCTTCAACATTAGTAGATCAATGTGGAATAGCTTCAACCCACTTCATAAAGTAATCAATAGCTATAATTATTGAAATGGGGAAATTGTATGGTTTCTATGCTTGGGAAATAGAACAACAATCTTCACACTCTCTCATTCAAGAACAAACCCTAGAAATCTTAATGCAAAGGAGAAAGAGATCTTGCAATAGGGTTGTCCTAGGGGTTGATTATAAACTAATGAGGGGTTCACCACCAAGTTAAGACTTGGAAAGACAAATGCAATGCAAGATGTAATGCTTAACACTAATATGATGCAATCTTTCACTACATGACCTAGAAAAGAATGTAAAACAAAACAAAAAGTTGCAGGATGGAATGTGTGCACTTGGAAACCTGAAGGAGATTAAATGAGGCTCTGAAATACTAGAAATTTTGACTTTAATGTTGACTGGGACTCATATGCCAAGCTGGGCGAATCAATCCTAGATTTGGGTTTTTGTGCAGGAACATGAATCTAGCAAATGGGTATTTGAATATGTAAAAACCTAAAAAATTGACCTAAAATGGGACTCATACGCCAGAACTAGCGAATTAGTCTAGTTAGGGTTTTCTAGAACTTTAAAGTCTAAAATATGGTCTTCAAGGTCTACTTTGTGCTTCCCAATTGATTTTTCAGATCCGAAGCCCTGATTTGTAACATGTAGAAGTCTTCCAAGTATCTCCAATGCAAGGTGACAACTTTCAACACTTTTAAAACTTTCTTCAAGCTTTCTCTTCAATGTATCTTCAATCTAAACCTACAAATCACACACTAAAGAGAGCGAAAAATATTGTTTTGTTAGTGGAAAGGGTTTTTCCTTGGTTAAACCCTATTTTGGTAATTAAACCTTAAAATAATATGAAATAGGAATGGAGAATGATGAATGAACAAAATAAGATGTTGCAACTCACCAAACGCTGGCAATGAAGTGCTGAAAACATGTATGAAATGGCTTCAATGGATGTAGATCTTGAATCTTCCTTTGAAATGATATATCTTGAATGAAATGCTAGCTTGAATAATAAAATCCTACATCATAATTGTTAGCTTAAAAATAAACACGATGCATGAAGTCTTTGACATGATACTTGATGATTGAATTATGCTCTAATATGCTTGATAATATTCCCTTGAATTCTCTTGTGAATTCAAACTTGCTATAAGGATGAATACTTGAATTATTGGGGGGGAAATGAGTGAAAGAAACTTGTATTTATACTTAATTATGAAATAATTCCTAAAATTACAAAACTACAATCTGACATCAGATCTAGGAGGATAACATCATGTCAATAATTTGAATTAATTTTAATTTTGGGCCACACAGACTCATACGCCCAAGGTGGTGTATGAGAACCATTAGGAACAATTTATGGGACCAAATTCAAAAATGCTTAGAAAGGTGTGAAACCAAGATCAGGACCCGAAACCCCAGGTGGGACCCATACGCCCAAGGTAGTGTATGAGTCCCAAACCACCAAATTTGGGTCACACAACCTGAAAACACTTGATTTATGATTGGTTGTTGATTTATGTTAGGATCATCCTCATAAAGATATATTAAATGAGGCTTGTGGATGCAAAATAAGGCCAATTAAAGCATAAAGAAACCCAATTATTAATGACAACCTTAGAAAAGTTTAAAATTCTATTACAACACTTTATAACACCTAAAATAAGGTATGATTAGGTTTATTTAATTCACAAGGTCCCAAGACCTAATGTGAGTGTGTTAAACTCATTACAACACTAAGTCAAGGCATCATTAAGCTCAATTTTATAAGGAGGGCCCAAACAAGTGTGAAAATGTCATCGCCGACATTTTTTCGACACTACAATTATGAAGGCATGTCCTTTAGAAGGAAGAGATATTTTCCCAATAATATCCAACCCCCATTTTACAAATGGCCAAGGAGACGTATGATTGGAGTTTTTTGCATAGGAGATCAAATAAGATTATTATGTTGCTGACATTGAGGACACTTCTTGACAAATGTAAAGGAGTCTTGCTCCATTGTTTTCCAATAATATCTCATATGAATTACTTTATACACTAAGTATTTACCATTGAAATTTCCACCCCCAAAGCCTGAATGAGCTTCTTGAAGGGTAAGGGGTATTTCAGCCTTAGTGAGACATCAAAGAAGAAGACCATTAAAATATTTTTGATAAATAATATTAGATACAAGGATGTATCAAGCTGAAATATTTCATATCTAGACATGAATATTCTTACTTAAATCATCGAGAAAGTTTCCAATTTTTAGGTAATTGTATATATGAGAATACCATTCCCCTAAGTCTATGTGAGCACACACAAGACTGTCAAGTTTAGGTTTATCTGAGATAGCAAGAGAGCACAGAACTGAAGCCAAAAAGTGGTACTCACTACACCATCATCCAAGGGTACAAGATAATTTGTGCTTCCCATTGCATCTTCATGATAATTTTATCTCTTAGGGAAAATTCCTATAGTAAAAGAAGAGAATTGGTCAAGCAAGGATAAATCCAAATATCAATACTGAGATAGATTTATCTACTTAGCTTAATATGTTCTCATGATCTGATTTAAAATAAGCTCAAAATCACCATGAATGTGGATATGTTTAATATTCAATGCTATCATGGCACATACGCTAGTAATAAGGGCTTCATACTCAACAATATTATTTGTACAATGAAATTCTAATTGAAAAGATAGGGGAACCAGCTTTTCTTTGGGTGAGATTAAAATTACACCTACCTTAGAGCTAGTTTGACATCTTGATCCATCGAGATGCATTTCCCACATAGGTTCATGATCCAACGCAAAAAAAGAAAATCATCCAAGAAAAAGTCCAAGTTGGAAAAGGAATGAGGTGAGGGAGCTTCTACCAAGTGATCAGTTGAAAATTATCCTTTAATCACTTTCTAAGACACAAACTTAATATCAAACTCAGAGAGCAACATCACTCATTTTTCTAACCTCCCAAAAAGATCAGTTCTAGTGAGTGAATTTTTAAGATCACATTTTATGATCACATGAGTCTCTACATGGATAAGATAATTTCATAACTTATGTGTTGTGAAAATGAGAGCAAGACATTATTTTTCCATAGCAGAGTATTGAGTTTCATAATCAACCAAAATACAACTGATGTATTAGACAACTCTTTCTTTACCATCATCATCATGTTGAGCTAACAAAGACACTAAAACATGAGGTGATCTAAAAATATAAACCAAAAAGGGTCTATCTTACATAGTCAGCATCAAGATGGGAGGATTATCCAAATAACTCTTGATAGATTCAAAATCCTTGTGGCATTCATCATCCCACCAAAAATGAGCATCCTTCTCCAAAAAACACATGAATGAAACAATACAATTAGCCAATTGATATATGAATCTATGAATTCCCTGAATCTTCCCTTGAAAACTACATAGTTGATAGATATTTTTAGGTGGAGGAATATTAATAATCACATTATTCCTATTTCTATCAGCTTTGATTCTGTAGTGAGAAATAATAAATCCTAAAAGTTTGTCAACATCCATGTCAAAGACACACTTAAAGAGGATTTAGTCTCATTTTATAGAGCCAAAGCCTTTCAAAGATAATACAAAGATTCCCAACATGATCTTGACCATTTATGGACTTAGCTAAGATGTCATCGACATAATCCTCTAAGATCTTATAAAGAAAATCGTGAAAGATAAGAGTCATTGCTTGTTGGTAAGTTTCTCCAACATTCTTTAAACCAAATGACATGACTATATAATAGAAACCACCCCAAGGGATAGTGAAGGTTGTATTATATTGATCTTACGGATTAATATGGATCTGATTATAGCTTGATAAGTCATCCTTGAAAGACAACAAGCCATGGCCTATAGTTGAGTCTACAATCATATCAATATTAGGCAATGAAAAGTTATTCTTAAGAGAATCCTTATTAAGATCATGAAATTCAATACAAACATGAATACATTTATCAAGTTTACTAATGATTATGATATTCAATATCTAAGGTGAATAGTCAATAACATGGACAAAACCAGCTTTTAAAATATTGTCTATCTCAATTTTGACTAATAAAGTGACCTTGGGATTCATTTTATGAATCTTCTACTTAACGGGTTTGGCATCGAGACATAAAATGATATTATGAAATACCATAGATTTATCAATATCAAGTGTGTCCTCGTATGACCAAGAAAATATATTAGGATGAGAATGCAATAAATTAGTGTGGTGTTTAGATTATTCTGAAAAAATACATTTTTTCGATCTTAATTACCTTTTCAAAAGATTTAGGATCCATGAAGACATCAGAAGTATCTCCTTTGAGGAGAGTACTACAATCTTCAATATGAGGCATAGAAATAATATCATCCATGTTAGATAAAGAAGCCTTCTCATTAGAATTCATAACAGACTCTCCAAAATATGCCCGTCTATTTAAGAAATATAGGAATCATCATTTATGATGATAAGAAGGTAGGTTAGAATAGGCACCTAAGAATTCTTCTAGTGCTTCATCTGAAAATAAAACATCTAGAAGAACTTTGTTAGATTCTACCTTTCTTTCAATGTATTTAGGATGAACCAGTTTAAGAGGAAAAGATTCAGTAGAAACCATGTTGATATTTAACCACAAGTTTTCCTTAGATGTTGTGGGGTAGTATCCAATTCCAACCTTAGAGTCGCATGGATCAGCCTCTAAATTGAGTTTAATAACTTGTTCATTGTTCCCACAACATTTACCTCCATAAATTAACTTAGAGAAGATATTAAATCTTGGTCTATAATGTGATTGCAATTTTTGAGGAGGATTAGTGTAAAGAGTGTACTCCATACTGTAATAATCACCCTTCTTTAAAAAATCATAATCATCCTTCTTAGCAGAGTCAAATGAAACTTTTGGGATGTCTAAGTGGATCAGATCTACTTTGTATTCTTCAATATAAGATTCAATGATGTTCAAAGATCCCCAATCACCACCTAGACATGCATTTGGTTTAGGAGAAAGAGTAGGTTCAAAACTTTCTACTTCAGGGGGATCTTCTTTAAGGAGAGCTTTCTCAAGAGTATCCTTTGTGAGAGGTGTTGTTGGATTATATGTCAATACATTAGAAGATAATGAAGGGATAAAATTCTTAAGGGTATGTGCAATCAAAGTTTGACCAGCAGCTTCCATCTCACATAAGTGTACACCATCAAGGTTAGCCTTTATTGTGATCACCTCATTATTAGAAACAAAACTCATAGAATAGTTTAGAGTAGAAATGGCAGCTCCCAAAGCATGAGTCCACTGCCTTCCCAAGAGAATATTATATGGTAATGGTCCTAGCATATAATATACTAGGGTGGGTACTTAACGGGTCCCAACCTTAAAGGAAAGATTATCGTGACTAAGGCTTGTCAACCAATACTATCAAACCCACAAATATATAAGGAAAGAAGCAACAAGAGAAATTAAATCAATTTTAATTTTAGATAATAAATTAATGCTACATATGTTGAGTGTCAAACCAATATCAATGAGAAAATGTCTAATGCTGATATTATTAATGTAAACTACTATCATCAAAGGATCTTCTTACTTTTTCACTTTTGGAGGTGGGAGTTCATGTGGATGGAAGGTTATATTTAGTGAATCTGTAAGAATATGATCTATCAATGCATTAACATATGTTAGCCTAGAAAAAGAAGGAAAATAATATTTTGCAAGGCTTCCCGAAGCATACCTTGGTAAACTAGAGCAGTATGAAACAAATCCCAAAGTAAGATCTTGGTGGGAGTAACACGAAGTTTCTCGACAAGATCATACTCACCTGGTTGTTTAACTAAAGTTCTAGGTGCTTGAGGAAGGCTTGGTTGAGAAGGTGGTAAGGAAGTAGGTTGATTAAAATTATGTTCATTCCTTCTAGTATTATAAGTATGGGCTAGTGCTCTATAAGAGGGAGCCTTAGATTGCATGAATCTTGTGTAAAGGTTTGGTGTACCACTTTGGATAGGAACCCCACAAATAGAATGAATCCTTTTAGGAGAAGTACTAGTCAGAGTCACATAAATGATTGGTCTCTTAGGCCTTTAAGGGGCGCCAAAGACTACAATTGCATTTACAAACTTCTCAACTTGCAAAGAAGAAGGTTTTAATGGAGAATTTTGCTTAGCAAAGTTTTGAGTATAAGTAGATGTCTCTAATAAATCATCTAGGGTGTCATCCAACATATCAAAATCCTTCTCAGAAAATGCATTATGATCAAAAGCATTAAAATTTTAAAGAGAAATATTTGACATGATTTCATTCACGTCAGGTTCAAAAAAATGTAAAGGAGGGGAATCGCTACCCTCAAGGCAATGGGGTCAAGGATAGCTTTAGTGGTGAATCTTTGCCAATTGGCGAATTCCAGGAATCGAGCAAATAGAATTTGGTGAATTCTAGGTATCCAGCAAGGTGTTCAAATCACCTGGGTTTCATGTACTATCGGTCCAATGCATGTCCATTCGCCAGCGGTTTTTTTTTACGAGGCATGTTTAGGCAATAAATTCACCATAATGGACTACGCATTTCTAATGGACCGATCAATATTTTCGCCTATAATCCCAGGGAGCATGTCATTAAACACCGACATATTCGCCAATACTATTAAGACAACATTATATGAGGACCCATTTTTCCAATTAAAATTTACAAATAGTTGCTTATGAAGACCCATTCGCCAATTAAAATTTACAAATAGTTGCTTATGAGGACCTATTTTTCCTTGAAAATTTCAAGGTATTGTTGTATAAGCACGCGGGATTCGCCAAATTTTTAACATACCATTTCAAAATCCCGTGGAATTCGCCAAATATAGATTGATATAAATACAATTGAAACTGTTATTTGTTCTTACACATTTTGTTCAGTTCTGAGGTTCTACTTCTCGATTCAGAAGTCAGTGAAACCCGAAAACATAGACTCAAAAGTGAGTGATCATTTCTTCATACTGTTATTAGTTATTAGACTATTAGTTATAATAATAAGATTTCTTTATCTATTTTCCATTCTTGCTTCAGTCTTAAACATAATTTTAAGTAGGGAATGGGATCTATATTCTCTGTCGGTATGTCCTTCTTAAACAAGAAGACATTTTTTTATAGCTTTTATTCGAAGTGAGATCAATATGTTGAGCAGCAAGGGTAAGACTCATGAGCAGGTGGGTAATGAAGAGACTGGGAGGCCATCAAAATGCCCAAAATGGGGAGGTACCATACAGTCTTACTTTGGAATTGGCAAAGCTTTTAATCCATCAGATCAAGGTGGAGCTACACCATAAACTCTTCCACCAAATATTATTGAAGATGGAGATACATCATCAACTCTTTCACCACAGAAAGGTCAAGGTGAGATTGTCATTATGTTAAATCAAAATGTATCAAATGAGGATGGAAATACTGTAGAAGATGTTCTAGGGGATACCCTGGATAGCCAGAATGAGATAATCGACTTGGATGAGGATGATGTTGGTGGCAAGAAATGAAAAGGCAAAGCAAAATCAGGGCACGAGTGGCAAATGACAAGGAATTTTCAAATTGGTTGGTTGTCGAAGAACACATTCCTTGAACCAGTGGGGGTATCAAACAAAAACAATATTGAAAGGGAAACATAGGTCAGATGTAATATTTGTAGTTGGAAATGTGGAAGAGACAAGACGATGCAGCTAAAGCTTGACACTATAGAAAAGCATATCGGCAAAGTTTATGAAAAAAAAATCATAGACAGAAAGGAACAATCACTCATACGATGGAAATCAAAGGAAGAATGTCTTCATGTTAAGTATGTCGCAGATTATGGAGAGCATAACCATAGAATTTCAAAGATTAAAAAATGTGAAGGTACACTTGAGGCTCATTTTGGAAAAGCCATGGCAGCAGCAAATCTGTCAAAAACTGTTCAGATGAGTGTTTTTTTCATATTTTGTCTAGGGGGCGTCCTATGACAGACTACCCAGAATATTTTGATTTATTATCTTATTTGAGTGTTCCCCACTTTCCCTTCTCACATTGTTTAGTAAACATTGGATGGGAATAGGAGAACTGTCTTGCTGCAGTGGAAGAGCAAGATTTAAAGGAGAAATTAAAAGAGCCAAATTTCATTGCATTATCTTTAGATGAAGTTACTACGGTAGAAAATACTTCTTGGGTTTGTATGAATTTGTATACTGTAGAACAACATGTTCGCCAAGCTCATCTTATTTGTGTTCATAAAATGAAAGACAGTTCAACATCATAAAATCTATTTGAACTAGTCAAGAAATATTTGAATGAAATTACAGGTTTGGATGAGTTGATAATTGCCAAAAAGTTGGTGTGTGTGGAGCTGATGGAGCTACAGTGATGCAAGGTCAAAGGAACGGTCTTTGCACAAAGTTACAAACTACTTGTGAACCATACATGCTTGGCATTCACTACATGGCCCACAGAATGAATTTAGCATTTAAAATTGTAAGCAAGTTTCCAACAGTATCAAAAGTTGAAAATCTAGTTCGCGAGATCCATGCATACTTCTATCGAAGTCCCAAACGTTTCCTTGAATTTCAACATTTTGTTGAGGGAATAACACCTAGAAACAAGCTTCTCAAGGATGTCGATACCAGATGGATCTCCCTACATGGACTAGCGCAATGAGTTCTTTCAGAATATCAATCCTTGATTGGGTTGATGTACGAGCATCACAACATAATAGACAAAGCTCTTGAACTCTTACATAGGTTAAGTGATATAGAGACACTCTTGACTTTAGCTAGTCTTCTCCCCATGTTGGATGAGATGAATAGTCTTGTGAAGAAATCCCAAGATAGAACTATGTATTTTTATGAATATGCCAATCTACGTAAACTTACATGCTTGGCCCTCGATCATCTATATCTAGATCTAACACAAGAAGGCACAAATTATTTAATGTGGCAAAAAATTACTGATTTGAATAATCCTGATAATTATATATAGTTTAATGCAAGTGGGCACTTATGTATTTGTGTACATGGATATGAGATACCAACGTACCATTATAAGATAGCCAGGCACTCTAGAAAAGAAGTACCTATTAACGAGGAAGATTTTAATGACATTGTTAAATCTGTTAGTGATAATTTGAAGGAAATTGCAAAATCTCTTTCCTCAGAGATTCATGAAAGATTCCCATGACATGAAATACTTGAAGCCATGGGTATTGAGTATCCTCAATTTTGGGTAAACTGAGATACCCAAAATATTTTCATGATCAAGTAAAAATCGTGATCGAACAGTTTTCAAAAAAGGTAACATAAAATGAGCAGGCAATAGAAGGAATTTTCAATGAAAATAGGCTTAGAAAGCAATGTCGGAGTTTTGTAATAGCTATGAGGGACTAGTCTAATTCCATGGGCAAGGAGAAGGCCTTTGATCCAAGATCAATAAAAAAGGTTTGGACAAGCTTAGGTCAGAGTGAAATATTGCCTGGTTCGATGTCAGAATATTTCAAACTTGCTGATTTATGTCAAGCAATGATATTGGGGTCGGTGGAGGATGAGAGAGTTTTTAGTACATTGGGGTTTTTGAAATCAAAGTTAAGAAACAAACTGGATAAGAATTTGGAAAATTGCTTGAGGATGAAAGGAACTGTGTATAATGTCAAAAAAAATCCTTTTGAAAGGGAACTCGCAATCTGGAGGTCCACATGTGAAAGAAGAGGGGATGGGTTATGCAACACAAGCTCTCCAATTCCAGGAGCCATCGGTACTGGTGGTGGTACTAGTGGCAATGGCAGTGGGCCTGGGATAGATCAAGATGATAGTGATATTGAAATTGACACAAATCAAACAATGAATGTTGATTTTGAGACACAGGCCGAACAAAGTGCAGAGTAGTCTCTGAATCAATATGACTTTTACTTTATCTGAAGATGAGCATTGGTTTGAGGACCCTAACTTTGTTTGGGAAATGGAAGAGAATTAGCAGGTTTTAGGTATTTTTACTGCACTTCTTGAATCAGTTTCCATTGTTCCAAAGTCGAAAGTGTAGTTGATGATATTTTATATTCTATTAAATGAAAATTGTGAATCATTGCACTTCAAGTTCATGATATCTTATAACCTTATTTTATATTGCACTCAAGCACTACATGAATCATATTCCAAACAGTAGTTGATGATATTTTTTATCGTATTCAAATAAATTGTGAATCATTGCACTTTAAGTTCAGGATATTTTATATTGCACTCCAAGTCTCCATGATATTTTATAATATATTGCACTTCATGAATCATATCAGGATTTTTATTCAAAACATAACATAAGCTAATCTAGACGAACAGTTCAAAATCCATAACTTAGAAATGAACAAAATAACCCTTGATCATTTTATTAAAAATAATGATATGTTTATACAATGGAGAGACATGAGTTCGAAATGAGTAATTTCCATTCAGATGCTAGTACTGTCCTGAAACATCAAACTCTAATGAGTTTAAAACCTACTATAGAATGACACAAAATCTAAAACAACATTTTCACTAAAACAACAGGCCCTTTACAATTCGCTTTGCAACTTTACTTAGACTCAACCTAAAATTATCCAACTTGCTAACCCATATTTCTAGCCTTGAAATCCTTCTTATAGAGAATGAAGGAGCAAACAAGCATTGGGCCAGAAATACACATGTCACTGGTCACTTGGACCCCCCTATGATATTTTAAAAATTTGTTACAACAACTGAGTCCCATGAGAATCTTCTTGTTTTTCCCATCCGCTGGAAAATGGCTGATGCACTGGCCAGCAGCCAAACCTCAAGAAACTTTTGCCAAAAGTGGCCCAAAACTGTCATCAAGACACAACCAAAATTTGTTATAATTTTCTGGTAAAATAGAACGAAAGAAAATAACTTAATGTCAATCAAATTGAGCCAAATAATGTATCATCTACCATTAAAGCTCACTTGCATGCCGCGCCAAAGGCTCCAACTTTCCAATCACATTTGATGTGAATTCAAATCCTAATCATCGATACTTCACTTTCGTCAGAGCATCGAATGGTTGCCTTCAAAAAGGCTGATGTAATCTCCATCTCAGCACGAAGGGCCCACCACACTATGCATCACCAAAGGAATACACATGGCACTCGCCCGTGATATCGCAATTAATAAACACCTTGCATCTTCCGATCACGTGATGGCAGGCAACCGTTGATCTCTGTCATCATCAATCGTGTTCATTCATAACAGTCACCATTGTTGAACATAACTGTCGAGCAACTTTTTCATCAAGATTATAACACCTCCGTTGATTTTGAGAACGTGCATCTCGCAACTACTTTAGTAACCTTCCATATAATTATCTTTGGGTTGGGTCTTTTCTGACGTTACCTTTTTGAGGGTGTTTCCAAAACAACTTATGTCCTATTGAATCATCTAGGCCGGGCCCCTTTTAATAAAAATGCTAAATATTTCGCCTGACCTTTTATTTCTCAAGTTTGGGTCGGACCATGCCCTATGTTTTAGAACAACTTTGAGCCATCGTTTGTTGTTGTCCTAGGAGGTTTCCCCTTCCCCTCTTTTATTTTAAGTAATTGTATTATTTTGCAGGGGTTATTTTTAGTGACCGTCGATCTCCCTATGGTTGATCTTGACCGTTCCCTGCGATCTCATGATGACATCACCACTGGTTGCTTGATGATTGCGATATCATGGGCGAGTACCACATGTCCCAAGTTGCCAATGCTGAAAAGGAGTAAATAAACTACTTAATATTTGTATCAGACTTTAGTAAGTTATAGAGTGGATTACTAAACCAAATGTGAGATGCACATGCTCGAGATCGATGATGATGTTTTAACCTTGATGAAAAGTTGCTCGACGGATAGGTTTTGGTGCTGCTCACTGTTGTGAATGATCATGATCGCCGATGGAGGGAATCAACGGTTGCTCGCCATCATGTGATCCTAAAGTGAAGGGTGTTCATTGATTACGATATCACAAGAGGACGCCACGTGTATTCCTTTGGCATTGTGTATTATGATGGGCCCTCGATAATGACATGGAGATGTTGTCAGCCTTTTGAAGATGTCTGTCTGATCATTGATGATCTAACAGGAATAAGAGATCGATGGCGAGGATTTAAATTTTCATCAAATACGATTGAATTCATTGGCGCGGCATGCAAGTGAGCTTTAATGGTGGATGAGACATTTACTGGCCATTTTTCACGGCTTTAAGTAGTTAATTCCATTCTATCTTAACCACAAAGGCATTCAAATGTTTTCAAAGCGGTCCAAGACTCCAAAGCCAGAGATTGAGTTTTTCAAGCAATTGCAGTGAGGTTTGGTTTTCTGCCAGGCACAAAATCCCATGAGTTACCTTCTATGCCACTGTTTATGTTTGAATGTGTTTTTTGTAGAGGGTTGTATTATGTTGGTCAGGGGTCTTCTTGATTAAGACTATAAGGTTACTGGTTCTTTTGAATTGTGGGAAATTGCAAAGTTCTGGTGTAATTTCATTTAGGGTAGCCCTAGTTTGTTCAAGAATTTGATTTTAGGAGAAGCCTTGGTTGTTTGAAATGGCGCCATCAAAGTAGCATTCTGGCCATATTGATTATTTGTAAAGGAATTTATATGATGATTTCCTAGATCAATTATCACCATCAACGAACAACAAGAAGAGGGGTTTGGTTTTAATGAATGGGAAAGACTTGGGTGAGGGACTAAGGTGTAAAACCTATAATATTGCAGATGCTAGGGTCCAAATGATGGGCCTAGAAATGTTTAGGAGATGGTATGGGCAGCGAAATGTGCCTCATCCTTTTTGTAATGGCTGGAAGTATGATATGGGGAAACTAGTTGTACCAAATGTATTTCCTGATATTGACCTACTCAAAGCAGTGGCAGCACGATATGATCCTGTTACAAGGATTATCAAGGATAATTGTTGATGGTGTTTTCATGCACTTCTCAACACAAGTAATGTATAGGTGCATCACCTCTCTTGAAAGACAATCTTCCACAATCAAATTGCAGAACACTATCCCAACATCTCTCGGGTGTTAGGTCATGATGAGGCTTGGAATATTTCAATTGTTTACATGATTTTCTAGAATCACAAGGCGGTCTTACGTAGTCGAAGCTGTAGGGGAATTGAGTCGATGAATGGAGTTCTATGGATTTGGAATTAATATGCTTTGTTGCAGGCTCAGGAAACAGTCTTAGACTCCATTATTTCATCAGATTTGGATTTACAATGTGCAACGAACCTTAACACAAGTTGTTTCAAAAAAAGGAAAAAAGAAAAAGGCGAGGAAGGAAGATGTTTCCTGGACCTGCAACTATCAATGAACAGTGATCATGGAGGTTCCTGCTGTGGACAGTTTCCTTAAACAAAATTTCACTTAACCAGAATTTTCACAATATCATGAAATATTTGCTATCTTCTAAGGACTGCAAATATTCATCATTCATTCGCTATGGGAGGGTGAATAAAGATGAGATTCAATGAGCAGCAATGAAATCAAAGTCTAGACTAACTTTACACAGTCATCTACCTTCAGCAAATGACCAAAAGTATGGACAAGAAAATCATACACACAGCAGCAATCTTCAAAACCAGAGACAACATGCTAAAACTACCAAGTCTAATCCAAAGGCATTAAAATAGCAAAGTAACTTAAAGAAAAGCTATAACTAAAAAGGAGAGGAATCATGAAACATATTGAGAAACCCAGAAATACACCAGAAAATGACTGTATTTGCTATTTATAATTTATGCAGCATGCCTTTACAACAACTCAACTCTCTTAGAATGAGAGGAGGAGAGCCCTATTTATAGTTTTCAAAAAAAAAAATGAGTGGCCAATATTTGATTCTATTGTGTGGCCAATATTCACTTTACATTAGGGTTTCACCTACCCCCAAATATATTACATTTAAAAATAACTTCTTGTTTCTTCCCTACTTCGTCATCTAGTGACAACACTGTAGCAAATTTGTCTTTTAGCCATTTGCCCTTTGCTGCAGCTATTCCTTAAGGAAATCTTCATTAATGACTGGATTGCCCTCTCACTTTTTCAACGTGGCATACCCCATAAAACTTAGGACCAGGGACTGAAACTTATCCACCTCCATGATGTCAGTTTTCAAGATTTGGTAACTCCATTCCTGAGAATTGCTGCCAAGCTTCTTCCAGTCCTCATCATACTTAGCAGCATTGTCTTGAAAGAGATCTGACTACATGAAGGCTCGGGCAGTGAAGCACATGAACTCAGTGGTGATTTTAGCGGACATCCCATCTTCCATAATCTTCAAGAAGTGGGGCTTGATGTTCTCAGGATTGATCTCGACCGCGGGCATCTCATACCCCATCATCAGTTTGAGATACCGAACACACTCCTCTCTGGAATCCCTTGCCCATTCAATGTCTAGTGCTATCCATTCCAAAATCTGCTCAAGCCTCCTCTTCTGGTGATCATAGTCTCACTTCCAGGTTTCTACCAGCTAGTGATCATCATCCTTGAACGCAAGGTCCTTTTCCCAGACATCGCTCGGCAACACGAGTATGGCCTCAATCTTTGGGTAGGTCACAATGTACTTCCTTGGGAACTTCTCATAGATCTGCCTTGTGTCCTTGAGAGTTTTTTGAACCTCTAGGAACCTATTTGTTGCCCGGGCAGCCAAGTCGATGCCCGTGTTCCCTATGTCCAAAACCTGTCGGAACCAATTTTTCATAGTTTTGTCCAAGTTTCATCTCCTTTCGAGCTTGTCAATCTGTTCTCTGGACAGCAACTAAGGCGGGGCTGATGATGCCATAGGCTGCTCATCTAGAGACCACCACTGCTAAATATAAGTCATTAGATCAACCACCTGCTCCTTTAGTTCTTCTTTGGAGACCTTGTCCTACTAGATAAGGTGCACCACTATGGCGACCGACTCTTGGATATGTTCAACCTTTTATTCCCATGTGGCCACTCCCAAGTTGATGGTGGAGACGTTGTAAGTTATACCTTGTTCCCCAACCATCGGTATTGCTATTTTTACTGCCCTCGATCCTGAGGCATCCATGGTTATCTTTGATCTAACCCTTGGCTTCTTCTCTTTTCTGGTGCTTATTTGTGCTCTAGCCATGATGGCTTCCAACCTTGCCTTGGGATCTTTCAAGGTGGGAGTCTTTTGCTTGAGTTGTCTTTGCAGCCAATCAGGCATTTGGGGTTCTTCCCTTGGCAGTTCACTTTGAGTCTTGTTGTCCTCATTTTCAATTTCAACAGTTTTGACAACAAGAGCCTTCTCCTTCGTTCCTACATCTTCCTTTCCCTCATCAGAATCTTGTTTGAATGTTTCATGTCTAGCAAGGGACTCGGTGAGTGACTGCCCTTTGGATGAATCCTTATTTTCAACATCCTCCTCCTCATTTAAAGTATCTTGATGCTCCTCAAGGCTCTCTACTTGTTTTTCCTCATGGAGGAAAGTTTCCTTATCATGCTCTGGAGTCTGGCCATGTTCCTCAGTTGGAGACCTATCACCCTCCATCTCTGGAGCAGCAATCTCCTCTTCCCCTGCAAGTCGGTCCTCGGCCTCCTTGTCCTCAATTTCCTTGAGCTACTTGCCCTACTTTGCATTGAGCTCGGGATCATTTGACTCTTAGATCAGCTCGGCATCATAGTCCTTAGTGCCCTCAGTAGACGACTCATAGGCCACTTCATCAATCTCTTGATGCTCGAACAAGGGATGCTCATGATACTCGAATTCTTCATACTCTGGCACCTTCTCAGCCTCCATCAGTTGTCATTCACACTCGTCTGATATCTACATGGTCGCTTTCATCTTTGGTGATTCAGTAGAAGGGGATGCCATTGGGGCGGAGCCCATAGCCTAAGCTATCGCAGCCTGGACTATTGGATTGGTAAGCATCCCCGAAAGCTCAGACGACACATTTTACATATACTTTACAAAAGACTTTGGAAGGCTTGGGGTTGGCATTGTGGCAGCGGAAATGCAAGGAAGGGAAAGAGACATGGAGGAAGTGGTCATGGGCGAGGTTGTGGCAGATGATGAATCTACGGGAATAACTTGCAATACTAGAGGAGTAGGAGCAAGGTGGATGGAGATATCCATCACAGGCGGAGAGGAAGCAGAAGTTGGAATTGAAGTAAGTGGGGTGGCAGTGGTGATTATAATGGGTGGAGACCCCAATGAGCTAGATCCCTTCTTTCCAATCCCAAGGGGCGAACCCTTGGGCATCACCGTTGTCTCCGCACCTCTAGTTGTTTTTCTTTTCTTCTTAGAGGGCTCCAACTCGGTAGACTTACGGTGGGGTCTTAGAGGTCTCTCTAATTGCAGTGGAAGCCTCCCCACCTTTGGAGCCACTTGGTTCACTTACATGCTCACTTGCAAGCTCGGTAAACATCAGGACAACCCTTTGTTGTTTCAATTGAGCCACCCTTTTGTCGATCCATACCCTTGTTTAGATTTCAATGGGCTTAGTGAGCACACCAATGTCATTCAGCTTGGGTGCATTCCAGTCAATTGTGGGCAGGGGCAGGTTGGAAACTGCATCATAACCTGGATCCACAACTGTGTCCTCATCCTCCTCTAGCTGATCAGGGACCGGGCACAAGTTCACCCTTCTTACATGAATGATGGTCATGCGCATGTAATGCTACAACCGTACCTCAAGATCATCCCTGCAGTTGGCCCAAAAGTCCTCAATGTTGTGGAGGTGGGCGTATTCATGCCCCAGTGCCTTCCTGACATGACCATAAGGATCCATTCATGGCCTTGTCATGTATTGTTCAAAGTTATACTCCGCCAACTCCTTTTCTGAATATCTTGCACACTGGAAGGTGTGGATCTTATACATCCCCTGACCAAGGTTCATGGGATAGGCGGGACCCACCAGATGTTTTTCGCTGAAGACGCTATGAATGTGTCGCAGCTGTCGAGTCAGCACTGAAAGAATGATTCGGTCATTTGGGTACCAGGGTAGCTTGTTCAGTCTTTCGGTGAATCCCTCGACACAAATGTATGTAAACTTGGAGAACTGTATGTCTAGAAGGCGTACTGCCTGAGGAGGACCCTGGCACTATGAGACATCCTCCTATAAAAATCCCCTCCTACTGATCAGATGACGTAAGCAATGAACGCGTCATTCGCCCTGCAGTAGTTTCTCTTGAAATTCCAAAATTGTAATTAAGGGTACTTGTCATAAGGCTTGAGCTCTGGCCCCACCGAATCACTAGGCATCATTGTCAATCCCTGATAGTGTTGTCGATTGGCAAGAGAATATACCAAGTAGGAGGTCATGAAGAATTCGTTAGTTTTCTTCATGGTGGTGAACTGCTCACGGAAGCAGCCGCTGATGATCTTGCCCCAATAGAAGATAGTGCCCTTACCTCGGAGAATTTGTTCTATGAAGTAAAACATCCATTCTTGAAAGAAAACCATGTTGGGAAGGCCCATGACTCGACTGAGCAGAGTTACAAGTTCATGGTAGTCCTCGAAGAAGTCGCTACAAAAGAGCTCCTGAGGAAGCTTCCCAGCACTACCCTGTTTGTCCTTCAACCAGCACTGGTTGATAAGCTTTTTACACCCTAATGGGTCCTATTCCCACACATCTTTACAATCTTCCATGGTGGGGATCTCCGTGCTCTCAAAGGTAGGAATGTGAAAGGTCTCAATTATACCTGACGAAGACATGTCTGCAAGTATATTCCCCTCATGATCCACTATGGTTCTGGTATCAGATTGGTATGCCTCCACACATGCCATCACCAACTCCAGGGCCACTAAGGCTGGCGGGAAACCTACAGCTTTAGCAAGTCCACTGCTCTTTATTAATCTGGTGTTTGTTATTTTCGAGTTCATTCTAACTCTCTGCGTGAATTCAAAAACATAGACTTGTCTGATGTTGGTGTCTGAGACATCCCTCCAAAGGGTAGTGATCCTGGATTGAATAGGGACTCCTTGGAATTTGTATTTCATCAGGTCCTTGTCTTCCTTGCCCCTTGGTGGCTTGGCTATTCCTTTTCCTTTATTGGAAGCATCGGAAGTCTCTGCACCAGATTCCATAAATCCTGCACAAAAGACAAGAATTAGTAATGATGAACTTGACAAAATGGCCACCAACAAATCCCTGCATGTCAAGATTAGTTTGGCAATCATAATTCATATTTAATAATCATGGAAGCTAGATCCTTCATTGTTAGAGGGCGGTGCAGACAATTCAGAGTTCTTGTGCTGGAAATCCCTTGGTAGAATGTCGTTTGAAAGGGTAAAATGAGAATGGAATTCCCACACGCATTTCCCGAGATTGGATTTGAAGATTTGAGGTTGGAGGCAGAGGAAAACTGAATTTTAAAAAATGGGTCGAAATCCATTTTGGATTTGGAGGTCATTTGATGCCCCATTTGGAAGTTCAGGAATCATCTGCAGGGAAGCCATCTGAAACGATGTAGAGGAAACGGAATTCCGGGCAGCGGAATCCAGGTTTCGGATTGCCATCACCGGGAAGTGGTTATGGGTCAGTCGTTTGGAACGGCGAAACCAAAACGGAAATCCAGGGGAGGAAATCAGGGAGGAAGTTTCCGAAGCGGTCAGAGGGTTCGGGAGAATCGGGCGGCGAATGGAGCATCGGGGTCCGGGATCCGGGAAGATGCTCGGATGGGGCCGTTTGAAATGGCGTAGGAGGAACGGAATTCCGAGAAGGGAATTTCGGCGTCCAAAATTCGGAAAAAGCTCGAAGGAAGTCCAGATTTTGGGTTTTGATGGACAACGGACTGGGGTCCAAGATCCAGGAAGATGCTCAGACGGGGCCGTTTGGAACGGCAAAAACACAACGGAATCCCGGGGAGGGAATTCTAGAGGCAGAAGTTCGAGATGGGAAAAAGTGTTGAGAGTTTCAACTGGAAGATGGAAGGTTTTGCGACTGGGAAGCGAAGTCCGAAAAGCTGCAAGATGAAAGCCGTTTGAAACAGTGAAATAGGGACGGAATTCCGAAAATCAAATTCCTAGGGAAGATTTGAAGAATGCGAAGTTTGAATTTAGATGGACTTCGAGGGTCCAGGGTCCGAGAGTGGGGACGACGCTCGGGCAGTGCCGTTTGGAATGGTGGAGACACAACAAAATCCCAAGAAGGGAATTCCAGAGGTTGAAAGCCAAGGTAGGAAAAAAGAACCAAATTCAAAATATGAAGAGGGGTATGGACGGCCACAGGAAGACCCAGGCCCGAATGGTGCCAGCGCTGTTCTGAAGAACAGTCGCGGCATGGTGAAGTTCCGGATCGAATTTCGGGTGATTTAAAGATTGATTTTCACATTTTTAAAATATGGGTTTTGACCGGAAAGGACGTATCTACCTAATTTTAAACTCATTTTACAAATTCCATGCACAAAAATGTGAAAATTCATGAAATAGAGAGGGAGGGCACACGAACGGCGAACCTACCTTGAAATCCCAAAGAATGAACAGTCAGCCACATGGAAAATGGTTGAAAAGTGAGCTCAAAATGCTGGGCGGAAAACACCTGGTCGCCGGAAGTTCTCCAAACTTATCTATCACTCATGCAATTGATAATGACGGCTAGAAAATTTGTTTTTATAGCAAAATTTCCATTAATGCGACATTTAATTCCTCCGTACGGTGGCAAGTTTGGTTGGTGAATTTGAAAATGCAGGGGCGGCGAGAGGGCTGGGTTCCAAAGTCCGAAAAGCCGTTCAGTCACAGTCATCGAAATAGCAAAGACCAAAGGGAAACTTGGCAGAGTAAACCCGGCGAAGGAAATCCGGCAAGGGAATCCCAGAAAGGGAAACCAGGCAGAGGAAATTCGGCAAGTGCCACAGCTGCCAGAACGGCGTTTTGACAAGGAGAGCCCAAGTTAACCTGAGACTTAGCAATTTGAAGGTGGAGGGACTCCGGTCAAGCTTGAAATATGGCATTGGGAAATGCACCAACCCCCTTTTTGGGCACAAAGATGGGTACGCAAAATGAGGTAGAACAAAAAGGGACCAAAAAAAGGAAAGAGGGAAAGAGGGTCCCCGTTCTGAATAGGGCGTGTGTGCAAAAGGCACAACAAATGGTGACTCCGCTGGGGAGAATGCTCCCGACGTTCTAGAGATAAATATTCATTCCGAACCAATGATCTATGATTTTGTAGACCTAAGACAATTTTCAAAGCCGAACTAAGGATAGTTTAAGGAAGGTGGGACTGAATCGGACTGCCAACTTATCATAGAAGTGTGTGCATGGTGAATTCATTTCCTTTCCTCAGAGATAGTATGAGTAACCATGGGTCGGAGAAGATAAGCTACGTAGTTCATCTAATCCCAAAAGTAACCTACACATTGCTCTGCTGCCAGTCAAGCGTCCATAGCCCCGATGAAGTTATCGCTACAACCTCACGAACATAGCTCTACTGCTAGCCAGGCGTCCATAGCCCCGGTAGAGATATTCGCATACCCATACGATTGTTCTTTGCAATTCACTTATTGCTTGTGCTGGGTATTCCCTTTTTGCACTTTCTCTTTTCTTTTTTTTTGTCAACCGTGCGAACAACGAAGTTCACAATGGGCTTGAGAATCACAGTGGTCACTGGAACAGACTTTATATTTTTCACTCATCTCATCTTCCCAATGATCACCGTACCATTCTTTGGAGATATTTTAAATTTGTTTTGTGTGTACCACGACAAGAGCAGGAATTCAAGTAAATAGCCATCCTAGGTTAGTGCAAAGTTCGAAAGTTGAAAACCAACACTTAGCAGCTTTCAGGGGGTAGCAATAGGGAATGACGGCTTATCTAGAGAACAACACAGAAGCGAACAGCAAGGTAAACCATTTGCTGGATCGGGCATGACCACCACAGCAGAACAGGGAGACAATTCCCCCAAATTCATGACAAAGCGGCTAGAAAGGCAGACAAAACCAAAGGATAAAGCAAGAAATCTATCTTAACTTATGAACAAGTATTTACACAGACACCTCCCAAGAGCTTAGGCCTTGAAGTAATGCTTGAGGTGCTGCCCGTTGTCCAGTAACGAGACATCTTCACCAGTGAGAGTCTTCAGACGGAAAGCATTATCTCCAAGGATTTCAGCAATCTGAAAGGGTCCAAGCCAAAGCTTGTCAAATTTATTATGTCCCACTTTCTTTTCATGGGCCTTGTCCCAGTGGGGACTAGATCAGAAATGCAGAAGGCCTTAACTTTCGCTCAACGATCAAACCACCTTTTGACTACACCCTGGTGCTTGGTGAAATTTTCTATCGCACGGTCTCGTACTTCTTCAAGGTGCAGTAGTTCGGCGAGGTGAGCTTCTCTATGGTCTCTTCCTTTATAAAAGTCATTGATGAACTAGAGGGTTAGGATTTTCAAATGTATGGGGAAGACAGGTTCTAAGCCATAGACTAGATGGTATGGGGAATCTCCAAGGGCAGCCTTATGGCGGGTGCGATCTGCCCATAAGGTGAAATGAAGTTGGGTGTGGCAATCCTTAGGATTCCTATCTAGAAGCTTCTTAATCATCGTGATCAAGTTTTTATTGGTGGATTCAACAAGGCCATTACCTTGAGGGTAATAGTTAGAGGAGAATTTGAGGGCGATACCATAATCAAAGGCCCAACTTGTGAATTTTAGTAAGGCAAACATCGGGCCATTATCACATACTAGAGCATATGGGCAACCGAAACGATTTAAGATAAAACTTTCTAAGAAATTGATTACGACTTCAGTTGTACATTGCCTACAAGTTATTGCTTCTATCCATCTAGTGTAGTAATCAAAAGCAGTTAGAATGTACCTATGGCCCGCAGATGATGGAGGACTTACTGGACCAATGAAGTCGAGACTCCATTGCACAAAAGGCCTTACCTCTAGAATAGGTTGTAATGGGACAGTGGCATTCCTTTCTCTAGCAACGGCAGTCTAGCACACATGGCAGGTAGAGACATGACTATGAGCATCCTTGAAAACGGTGGGCCAATAGTATCCAGCTCTCAGTATTTGATGCATAATCGAGAGGCCTGAGCCATGGCTAGTTCCAAATTTGTCATGAAATTCCCTAAGGACGCGATCAACTTCCTCCTTTCCCAGGCATTGCAGATAGATACCTTCATGATTTCTTTTGTACAAAATAGAGCCCTGCAACATATAACTGCTACTTTTCAACCTCAAAGCTCATCTATGGACTCCTTGCAGATGGGGTGGGCACTTGTGGTTCAGTAGGTAGTACACTATGTCATCATACCACTCTCCTGGGGAGACGTCCTCTAGCTGGTATTGTTGTACCGTGAGCTCAGATACAGCATCAATAACTACCTCTACCATTGTTCGATCGAGTGCCTATCCTCTTACCAGCTTCATCCGTTGGATCTCCATATCATATTCCTGTAGCAACGCGATCCACTTTTCCCTTCGTTCACCCAGCTCATTCTACATAAGCAATGTTTTTACTGTGGGATCAGGAACTATGGCAAAAACCTTGTTACACAAGATGTAGTGTTGGAACTTCTTGACTCCTTTAACAAGGGCATAAGCTTGTTTTTCTATGTTGTGATAGCAAAGTTCGACATCCTTCAAAGGAGCACTCATAAAGGCGATCGGATGCTCACTCCCCTCGTCATCCTTTTGTGTCAGAATACTAGCACAAGAGTGATCTGAAGAAAAACAGTAAATATAAATGGGTTTTAGGTAATTGGGGCTGGCTAACACAAGGGCATCAACGATTGCTCTCTTGATCTCCCCAAAAGCCTATTTTTCTTTGGGAGTCCACTCAACCTTTACGTCTTGCTTCAACATGGCATTGAGTGGTTTGAAGATTTCTGCGAAGCCAGTGATGAATTTACAGACGAAGTTAATCTTCCCAAAGAAAGATTTTAGTTCCTTCTTGCTACCTAGAAGCTGGATTTTAATAATGGACTGGATCCGTTCGAGGTCAATAGAGATTCCCTGCTCTGATAAGACGTGTCTAAGGAGCTTTCCCTCAGTGACTCCGATGATGCACTTCTTTGGGTTAAGGGACACCCCAAATGCACGGCATCTTTCAAAGACCTTGCACAAGTCAGCGACATGATCATCCTACTGCTTTGAAAATACTGTCAAATCATCCATGTAGATGATTATGCACTTTCCTATTAAATCTTTGAATGCGATATCCATGCCTCGTTGGAAAGTGGCACCAGCATTGATGAGTCCAAATGGCATTCTTCTATACATGAACGTTCCCCACTTGGTGGTGAACGTTGTCTTATGTCGATCCTCGTACTGCACCATGACCTAGTTGTATCCTGAATAGCCATCCAAGAAGGACATCATCTAGGATCTATTTACTACCTGCAGCACCTCATCCAATGAAGGTATAGGATAGTTATCCTTCTCTGATGCTTGATTTAGATTATGGAAGTCCACACACAACCTTATTTCCCTGTTTTTCTTTCTAACGGGGACCAAGTTTGCTACCCAAGTAGAGTGTCTGACTGGAAAGATGATCCTAGCCGATAGCAACTTCTGTACTTCCTTATAAATGATTGGATCTAATAGAGCGTTGACAGGGCGTTGTCGTTGCCGAAATAGTTTTATATTTGGTCTAAGAGGGATAGTGTGTGTGATGATCGACGTGTCATACGTTTTGAGGTCATCGTAGCTCCAAGCGATAACATCATGATATTTGTGTAACATTTCAATAATTCCTCTTTTTTCTTCAGGAGCACATACCTTACCTATGAACACATTCTTGGTATTTCCAGCTGTTCCCAGGTTGCAAGTATCACACTGACCACTGATAGTATCTTCTTTGGCTCATTGATCCTGCTCTCTGATCTGATCAAGGTGAAAGATTCACTCCAATTGAACCATTCCTCTAGGGATGGTATTAGTTTTTAAGTTGATAACCCCTTCTATATCCAATTCTGCCTCTTGAGGCTCGACCTCATCGATTATCTATGTGGAAAACACATCGGAATTGGTGAGGAATTCCAGAATGTGCGTGTCATCATTGAATACTTGGAAATTGGCCACATTATCCAGCATTGATGGGATGGAAGTTAGTTCCACCATGAATCTTTTTAGACCAGATAGGGACAAGGGCTGCAGTGTGCTTGCTGCCTATGCCAAGGCATTGGTGGTATAGTTCTGAGCGCGAGGAATTAGCTGAATGTTGAATGCATCCAACCCTTCCAGTAGATCCCAAATGCGATGTCGGTAGTTCGTAAGTCTTCGATCATAGCAAGAATAAAGCTTTCTGACTTGCTTTATGACCAACTCCAAATCTCCATATACGTGGAGCATCTTGACATCCTTTCTTAATGCCATCAAGAGGCCCAACACCAAAGCCTCATATTCCACCACGTTATTAGTACAATAAAACTGCAATCTGTGAGCAGAGAAGTACGATTTACCTTTGGGACTGATCAATTCGAAACCCGCTCCAGCTCCATCCTTGGATTTAGAACCATCAAAGTGCAATGTCCAAAATCTGGGAGAATCCTTAGGTGCAAGGCCGATGGATCCAACTTTCGCGCTTGGCGGGGGTTTCATTTCAAAGGCCACTTTGGGGACTGCAGGAACGGGACCTGCTTGTCGATCGGATATAAATCCTATTTTTTCCTTCAGAGTAGCTTGCCTCTTGACATGCTCAATAGTCGTTTGACACAAGCAGCAGTCAAATTCTGAATGGGCGACATTATGCATCCGACACCAATTAGGAAGTAAGAGTTCCTAGAAGTTTGTTTGAGTTCCCAAACTGAGCTGGTCATGCACACATTTTTCCATAAAATCTTGGAAACCATCGAGCAGTCCCTGACTTTTGCCCTCTTCAACCCCTTCATCATCAGATTCGATGAGGATCTCAGTGCTCTGAGGAGCATTGTGCAAGTTAGTAGGCGGGCTGCATAGCACAAGGAAGACCTCGCCCATTCCTTCATTTTCAAGGTATTCCTGCTCATCCGTGCATGCCACTGGTGAATAATTTCCTAGACTTGTTTCGGCATACAACACCTCATTTGTGTTGTTGTATTCGGTGATCATGAATTTCATCTGTGGTTCTCTGTCAATCCGAATCTGATTAGGCATTCCTTTCCACGGTAGCCATATGTGAGAGTAATCAGTGGCGGCGTATCCGTTCAGTGCCCTCATGAAATCCCTTCCTAGGATCATGCCATAGGCGTCCAGGATATCGGCCACCTATATATCAATGGTTTGTTGGACTCGGGGATTAGCAACAACCTACATGGGTATCCTGTTGATCTCCCCTACTATGCTGATTTCAGTTTTATCAAGCTACGTCACCTTCCACTGGGAAGGGGTGGGCGTGATTTCGAGTGCCTTGCACACGCTCAAGGGCATGACGTTAGTCGATGCTCCTGAATCCAACAAGCAATTATGGAGGTTCTTCCCAAACACACAGACGGTGGTCAGAAAGGGAGGGGTCTCGAATTTCCCTTGAAATAACCCTCTAGAAATGTCCACCTCAATGACCTAGGCCTTTTCCTTCTCACTGCCTTTGTTTTAGGTTGGGGTCAGATTAGTAACCCTGTCGGACTGCCTATTTTTCTGTTGACCTGTTGGTGGGTCAACTTTACTATTGAAAATCTACCTGACCACTGGTTCATTCGATTGATCATTAAAAGAAACCTTCTTTACCGGAACCTCTTCCTGAGCTGACCCCTGTGACGGGGTCCCATTTACCATTTAGAAAAAGGAGTTCCTAACAGCAGGCACCTTCAGAAGTTCGAAGGCGGACACGCTCAGCTTTACCTTCTTGAATTCCTTAGCAATATACTCCCCCATTTGCTCAATCTCTTAGTCATGGGGAACATTTTAGGAGGGGGTAGTGTTTTGGCCTGGGACATTACTTTACTATTTATTTCTGCTGAGGTATCATGTGGGTGTGAGTGGAAAACCCATATTATTGTTTGCAATCGGATCAGGAGGGGTACTAAAATTATTTGGTGGGACAGAGGTCATAAAAAGGCCTCTAGCATGACCTCCTGCTTGTCTATTTCTGAGGTTGCAAGGGGCATTCCTTTGGTGAAACATTTGGACTTCGTCCTCCCTAAGTTCCTTTTCATCATCCTTAGGACCATTATCTATTGAATTAAAAAGCTGAGCCAAAGGGCTTTCGAGACTTACCTCTTTCACCGTGTCATGATGGCTTGAATCAGCATTGTCCAGCTTGGGGGTGTTGCATTCTGCCTTTGGGAAACGGGCCTGATTTAACACCAACACTGAGGCATCGTAGGGATCAAATGGGACAATGTCCCTACATCCCGAGCTATCGACCACATTTTGAACTTCTACTTGGAAAATCTTAGCTACGGCTTGGAATTTCGGACAATCTAGTTCAGAATGGTGGCTTGTCTTGTGTATGTAGCACCACCCAGATAAAGCAGCCTCTACCAAATAAACTTCGCTTGTGGGGTTTTCATTATTGCTATTGTGAGGCTAGTCAAGGGGCATAGGAATGCCACCATTGTTGGGGCATGTATTCCACGTCCGGTTCTACCTTTGGAAGAGCCTCCTATCAAAGTTCAGGCCTGATTTTTGATTTCTATCATAATTCTGCCCTGACGATATGCCAATCTCTTGATTATCCTGACTTTCGCGGTGATCTCGATTTTCTCTGTTGAGGTTGGCCTGGATGCTCTTTTGCGACGTATGCAGCTGGTTATTCTGATTCCTTAAATGTGTCATTTCAGTCGACATTTTCTTGACCATCTTCGTAAGCTCATCGATCCTATCTCTTTCATTGCTATTTGGCTGCGGTGCGGTATTCTGAAGGAACACAGGCTGTGTTGCTGGCTGATTCTAATGAGCGGGTGGAAACTCTGCTGCCTGGAGGTATGCTGGCATCTAGGATCCCTATGGATGTGTCTATTGCTACTGGAACAGCAAGTAGTGCGGTACCGGATACAGCTGGTTCATTGGTTGCCCAAGATGTGGAACTATAGGCAGCTGCGGCATTGGGTTTAGTAGCGGCGTCTGATGCTGTAAGGATTGCGTGAGACCCTATATTTGCGCCGGCTGTGTAGTTTTCCCAAGACAAGGAAATGGACCTGATATGTTCTGCCCCAAATCTGTACTGGCAATGATGGCTTCAACATATGCATCTACCAACCTGGCTAGTGGTCGTCTTATCCTTTTCATCAAGGCTGAAGTGAGGTTGTCCAACGCCGTATAGTAAACGGGTAGGACAGCAGCATCGTTGAAAACATACAGGGCCTGTAGCTGAGTGTACGCTCTATGGAAGTGATCATTGAACAAGCTGATTGGTTCATTGATCTCCCTTTGAACCAACATGAAATGTCGATACGAATCTACAGAGCTAATCGGGGTCTTGAACTTTTGCAGAAAGGCACTGTTCAGAAGATCCCACATGCTGATAATTATGACTGGTAGGTTGATGTACCAATAGAAAGCTTCCTCCCCTAATGATTAGGGAAAGAGCCTGCATGCCACATCTTCGTACATGATTTGCATAGTCTTCAAGGTGATTTCAAAAATCTTGACATGTTCCTTGGCTGTCCTCTACGGATCCCAGTAGTTGAACTTCGTGCAGAATTTCTCAGGATTCTTCGGCATATAATGCTACAGGTTGAAGGCGAGCGGAGACGGGTTATTGCCCAGCCATGCCATCGAAAAAGGTGGTGGAGGTGGCTACGCCAGATTGGCATGTGTTGGTAACGGGGCTATAGTGATAGGTGAGGCAGCAACAAGGCTGGTGAAGGTGCTTGGCTGAATGGCAGCGCTTTGCCTAGATGAAGTGGGGACTCAGAAGGTCTCAGCGGTGGGATGAGCAGAAGACGAATCTGCCAACGAGGATGAAGAAGGTGGAGGCAAAAGAGTAGTGAGTTGTCCTATGGAATTAGCGATGGATGGCCACCTTCGTTTAGCTCTCTTAGGTTGGATCAGGGGCTATAATTCCTACAACTCTCCCTTGTTTGGTGTAGACCTCAACACTCGATGGAATCTCTCAAGGGAGAATGACTCAATTTGATCCAGCTTTACCTTTTTCTGAGCCCTCCTTCTAGCGCTAGTTTTTTTGATGGTGTTTTTATGCACTTCTCAACACAGGTAATGTATAAGTGCATCACCTCTCTTGAAAGACAATCTTCCACAATCAAATTATAGAACACTATCCCAAGGTCTCTCGAGTGTCAGGTCATGACGAGGCTTGGAATAT
This sequence comes from Sequoiadendron giganteum, assembly GCA_007115665.2. NCBI lineage: Eukaryota > Viridiplantae > Streptophyta > Pinopsida > Cupressales > Cupressaceae > Sequoiadendron > Sequoiadendron giganteum. The sequence goes on from CM021101.1 coordinate 581,556,469, forward strand.
TTCAGTTGTTTACATGATTTGTTGGAATCACACAATAGTTTTATGTAGTCAAAGCTATAGGGGAATTGAGTTGATGAATGGAGTTCTACAGATTTGGAATTAATATGCTTTGATGCAGGCTCAGGCAGCAGTCTTAAACTCCATTATTTTGTTAGATTTGGCTTTACAATGTGCAACGAACCTTAACACAAGTTGTTTCAAAAAAAGGAAAAAAGAAAAGGGTGAGGAAGGAAGATGTTTCCTGGACCTGCAACTACCAATCAACAGTGATCATGGAGGTTCCTGCTATGGACAGTTTCCTTAAACAAAATTTCACTTAACCAGAATTTTCACAATATCATGAAATATGTGCTATCTTCTAAGGACTATAGATATTCATCATTCATTTGCTATGGGAGGGTGAATAAAGATGATATTCAATGAGCAGCAATGAAATCGAAGTCTAGACTAACTTTACACAGTCATCTACCTTCAGCAAATGACCAAAAGTATGGACAAGAAAAACATACACATAGCAGCAATCTTCAAAACCGGAGACAACATGCTAAAACTACCAAGTCTAATCCAAAGGCATTAAAACAGCAAATTAACTTAAAGCAAAGCTATAACTAAAAGGGAGAGGAATCATGAAACATATTGAGAAACCCAGAAATACAGCAAAAAATTACTGTATTTGCTATTTATAATTTTTGCAGCATGCCTTTACAACAACTCAACTCTCTTAGAATGAGAGGAGGAGAGCCCTATTTATAGTTTTCAAAAAACAAAATGAGTGGCCAATATTTGATTCTATTGTGTGGCCAATATTCACTTTACATTAGAGTTTCACCTACCCCCAAATATATTACATTTAAAAATAACTTCTTGTTTCTTCCCTACTTCATCATCTAGTGACAACACTGTAGCAAATTTGTCTTTTAGCCATTTTCCCTTTGCTATAGCTATTCCTCAATGAACTCTTCATTGGTGACTGGATTGCTCTCTCACTTTTTCAACGTGACATACTCCATAAAACTTAGGACCAGGGACTAAAACTTATCCACCTCCATGATGTTGGATTTCAAGATTTGGTAACTCCATTCTTGAGAATTGTTGCCAAGCTTCTTCCAGTCCTCATCATACTTAGTAGCATTGTCTTGAAAGAGTACCAACTACGCGAAGGCTCAAGCAGCGAAGGACATGAGCTCAGTGGTGATTTCAGCAGACATCCCATCTTCCATAATCTTCAAGAAGTGGGGCTTGATGTTCTCAAAATTGATCTCGACCGTGGGCATCTCATACCTTGTCATTAGTTTGAGATACCAAACACACTCCTCTCTGGAATCCCTTGCCCATTCAATGTCTGGCACTATCCATTCCAAAATCTACTCAAGCCTCCTCTTCCGGTGATCATAGTCTCGCTTCCAGGTGTCTACTAGCTAGTGATCATCATCCTTGAAGGCAAGGTCCTTTTCCCAGACATCGCTTGGCAACACGAGTATGGCCTCAATCTTTGGGTAGGCCGCATCGTACTTTCTTGGGAACTTCTCACAGATCTACCTTGTGTCCTCGAGAGTTTTCTGAACCTCTAGGAACCGATTTGCTGCCCAGGTAGCCAAGTTGATGCCCATGTTCACTATGTCCAAAACCTGCCAAAACCAATTTTTCGTAGTTTTGTCCAAGTTTCATCTCCTTCGAGCTTATCAATCTGTTCTCTGGACAGCAATTGAGGTGGGGCCGATGATGTCATAGGCTACTCATCTTGAGACGACCACTACTAAATATGAGTCATTAATCATCCACTTGCTTCTTTAGTTCTTCTTTGGAGACCTTGTCCTGCTGGATAAGGTGCACCACTGTGGCGACCGACTCCTGGAGATGTTCAACCTTCTGTTCCCATGTGGCCACTCCCAGGTTGATGGTGGAGATGTTGTAAGTTATACCTTGTTCCCTGACCATTAGCATTGCAATTTGTACTGCCTTTGATCTCGAGGCATCCATGGTTATCTTTGATCTGGCGCTCGGCTTCTTCTCTTTTCTGGTGCTTATTCGTGCTCTGGCCATGATGGCTTCCAGCCTTGCCTTGGGATCTTTCAAGGTGGGAGTCTTTTGCTTAAGTTATCTTTGCAGCCAATCAGGCGTTTGGGGTTCTTCCCTTGGTGGTTCACTTTGAATCCTGCTGTCCTCCTTTTTGAGTTTGACAGTTCTGACAACAAGAGCCTTCTCCTTCATTCTTGCATCTTCCTTTCCCTCATCAGAATCTTGTTCGAATGTTTCATGTCTAGCAGGGGACTCGGTGAGTGACTACCCTTTGGGTGAATCCTTATTTTCAGCATACTCCTCCTTGTTTAAAGTATCTTGATGCTCCTCGGGGCTCTCTACTTGTTTTTCCTCATGGAGGAAAGTTTCCTTATCATGCTCTAGAGTCTGGCCATGTTTCTCAGCTGGAGACCTATCACCCTCCATCTCTGGAGCAACAATCTCCTCTTCCCGTGCAAGCCGGTCCTCAACCTCCTTGTCGTCAATTTCCTTGAGCTGCTTGCCCCACTCTGCATTGAGCTCGGGATCATTTGACTCTCGGATCAGCTCGGCATCATGGTCCTCAGTTCCCTCACTAGATGACTCATAGGCCACTTCATCAATCTCTTGATGCTCGAACAAGGGATGCTCATGATACTTGAATTCTTCATATTGTGGTGCCTTCTCAGCCTCCAACTGTTGTCGTTCACGCTCGTCTAATATCTGCATGGTCACTTTCATCTTTGGTGATTTAGTGGAAGGGGATGTCGTTGGAGCGGAGGCCATAGCCTGAGCTATCGCAGCTAGGACTATTGGATTGGTAAGCATCCCCGAAAGCTCAAATGGCACATTCTGCATATACTTTACAAAAGACTCTGGAAGGCTTGGGGCTGGCATTGTGGCAGCGGAAACAGAAGGAAGGGAAAGAGACATGGAGGAAGAGGTCATGGGCGAGGTGGTGGTGGATGATGAATCTACGGGAATAACTTGCAATACTAGAGGAGTAGGAGCAAGGTGGACGAAGATATCCACCACAGGCAGAGAGGAAGCAGAAGTTGGAATTGAAGTAAGCTGGGTGGCAGTGGTGATTGTAATGGGTGGAGACCCCCACGAGCTAGATCCCTTCTTTATGATCCCGAGGGGCAAACCCTTGGGCATCACCATTGTCTCCACAACTCTAGTTGTTTTTCTTTTCTTCTTAGAGGGCTTCGGCTCGAAAGACTTACGGGCATAGACTTTTGGTTTGGGGAATTATTTGCTAGCCTCCTTTCTTTTCTTGGTCTTCAGTGATGGTGGGGTCTTAGAGGTCTCCCCAGTTGCAGCGGAAACCTCCCCACCTTTGGAGCCACTTGGTTCACTTACATGCTCACTTGTAAGCTCTGTAAACGTCAGGACAACCCCTTGTTGTTTCAATTGAGCCACCCTTTTGTCAATCCATGCCCTCGTTCCGATTTCAATAGGCCTAGTGAGCACACCAATGTCATTTAGCTCAGGTGCATTCCAGTCAATTGCAGGCAGTGGCAGGTTGGAAACTACATCGTAACCTGGATCCACAATTGTGTCCTCATCCTCCACTAGCTAATCAAGGACTGGGCACAAGTTCACCCTTCTTACGTGAATGATGATCATGCACATGTAATGCCACAACAGTACCTAAGATCATCCCTGCAGTTGACCCAAAAGTCCTCGATGTTGTGGAGGTGGGTGTATTCACGACCCAGTGCCTTCCTGACATGACCATAAGGATCCATTCGTGGCCTTTCCATGTATTGTTCAAAGTTATACTCTACCAGCTCCTTTTCCGAATATCCTGCACACTGGGAGGTCTAGATTTTATACATCCCCTGACCAAGGTTCATGGGATAGGTGGGGTTCGCCAAATTTTTTTCGCTGGAGACGCTATGAATGTGTCGCAGCTGTCGAGTCAGCTCCAAAAGAATGAATAGGTCATTTGGGTATCGAGGCAGCTTGTTCAATCTTTTAGTGAATCCCTCAGCATGAATGTATGTAAACTTAGGGAACTGTATGTACCAGAAGGTGTACTGCCTAAAGAGGACCCTGACACTGTGAGACATCCTCCTATGAAAATCCCCTCCTACTGATCGAATGACGTGAGCAATGAACACGTCATTCACCCTTCAGTAGTTTCTCTTGAAATTCCAAAATTGTAAATGAGGCTACTTGTCATAAGGCTTGAGCTCTGGCCCCACCGGATCACTAGGCATCATTGTCAATCCCTGATAGTGTCACCAATTAGCGAGAGAATATACCAAGTAGGAGGTCATGAAGAATTGGTTAGTTTTCTTCACGGTGTTGAACTTCTCATGGAAGCAATCGTTGATGATCTTTCCCCAATAGAAGATGGTGGCCTTACCTCAAAGAATTTGTTCTATGAAATAGAACATCCATTCTTGAAAGAAAATCACGCTGGGAAGGCCCATGACTTGACTGAGCAGAGTTACAAGGTCATGGTAGTCCTCGAAGAAGTCACTACAGAAGAGCTCCTGAGGAAGCTTCCTAGCACTACCCCATTTGTCCTTCAACCAACACTGGTTGATAAGCTTTTTACACCCCAATGGGTCCTATTTCCACACCTCTTTACACTCTTCCATGGTGGGGACCTCCATGCTCTCAAAGGCAGGAATGTGGAAGGTCTCAGTTATACCTGACGGAGACATGTCTGCAAGTATATTCCCCTCATGATCCACTATGGTTTTGGCATCAGATTGCTATGCCTCCACGCATTCCATCACTAGCTCCAGGGCCACTAAGGCCGGCGGGAAACCTACAGCTTTAGCAAGTCCACTGCTCTTTATTAATCTAGTGTTTTCCATTTTGGGGTTTATTCTGACTCTCTACGTGAATTCATCAACATCGACTTGTTCGATGTTGGTGTCTGAGATATCCCTCCAAAGGGTAGTGATCATGGATTGAATAGGGGCTCCCTGGAATTTTTATTTCATTAGGTCCTTGTCTTCCTTGCCCCTTGGTGGCTTGGTTGTTCCCTTTCCTTTCTTGGAAGCATCGGAAGTCTCTGCACTAGATTCCATAAATCCTGCACAAAAGATGAGAATCAGTAATGATGAACTTGACAAAATGGCCACCGACAAATCCCTGCATGTCAAGATTAGTCCGGCAATCATAATTCATATTTAATAATCATGGAAGCTAGATCCTTCATTGTTAGAGGGCAGTGCAGACAATCTAGAGTTCTTGGGCCAGAAATCCCTTGGCAGAATGTAGTTAGAAAGGGTAAAATGAGAATGGCATTCCCATAGGCATTTCTCAAAGCTGGATTTTAAGATTTCAGGTTGCAGGCGGAGGAAAATCAAATTTCAGAAAATGGGTCAAAATCCATTTTGGATTTGGACGTCATTTGATGCCCCATTTGGAAGTTTGAGCATCATCTACAGGGAAGCCATTTGAAATGGCGCAGAGGAAACGAAATTCCGGGCGGTGAAATCCGGGTGTCAGATTGCCGTCGCTGGGAAGCAGTTACTGGTCGGCCATTTGCAATGACGAAATGAAAATGGAAATCCAGGGGAGGAAATCCGGGAGGAAGTTTCTGGAAGCGGTCAGAGGGTTCGGGAGAATCAGGCGGTGAATGGAGCACCAGGGTCCGGGATCTGGGAAGACACTCGGACGGGGCCATTTGAAACGATGCAGGAGGAATGGAATTCTGAGAAGGGAATTCCGACGTCCAGAATCCAGAAGAAGCTTAGAGGAAGTCCAAATTTTCGGTTTCGGCGGACAGCGAACTAGGGTCCAGGATCTGGGAAGACGCTCGGACGAGGCCGTTTGGAATGACAAAAAAACAACAAAATCCTAAGGAGGGAATTCTGGAGGCGGAAGTCCGAGATGGGAAAAAGTGTCAAGAGTTTTGACTGGAAGATGGAAGGTTTTGTGGTCGAGAAGCGAAGTCCGGAAAGCCACAATGTGAAAGCCATTTGAAAGGGTAAAATAGGGATGGAATTCCAAGAACGGAATTCCGAAAACCAAATTCCGAGGGAAGATTTGAAGAATGCAAAGTTTGAATTTAGATGGACTTCGAGGGTTGGGAGGACGCTTGGGCAGGGCCATTTGGAACGGCAGAGACACAACGGAATCCCGGGAAGGGAACTCCGAAGGTTGAAATATGAGGTGGGAAAAAAGAAAAAAATTCAAAATTTGAAGAGGGGTACGGACGGCCACAGGAAGACCCAGGCCCGGATGGCGCCAGTGCTATTCCGAAGAACAGTCGCGGCACAGTGAAGTTCTGGATCGAATTTTGGGGGATTTAAAGATTGATTTTCACATTTTTAAAATATGGGTTTTGATCGGAAAGCACGTATCTACCTTATTTTAAACTCATTTTACAAATTTCATGCACAAAAATGCGAAAATTCATGAAATAGAGAGGGAGGGCGTGTGGACGGTGAACCTACCTCAAAATCTCAAAGAACGAACAGTCGGTCAAGCAGAAAACGGTTGAAAAGTGAGTTCGGAATGCTGGGCAGAAAACACCTGGTCACCCGAAGTTCTCCAAACTTATCTATTACTCGCACAATTGATAATGACAGCCGGAAAATTTGTTTTTATAGCAAAATTTCCATTAATGCAACATTTAATTCCTTTGTACAGTGGCAGGTTTGGTTGGTGAATTTGAAAATGTAGGGGCGGCGGGAGGTCCGGGGTCCGGAGTCCGGAAAGCCGTTCGGTCACAACCGTCGAAACAGTGAAAACCAAAGGGAAACCTGGCAGGGGAAACCCGATAGAGGAAACTCGACAAAGGAAACCCGACAAAGGAAATCCAGCAAGGGAATCCCAGAAAGGGAAACCCGATAGAGGATATTCGACAACTGCCACAGCTGCTAGAACGGCGTTTTGACAAGGAGAGCTCGAGTTAACCTAAGACTTAGCAATTTGAAGGGGGAGGGACTCCGGTCAAGCTTGAAATATGGCATTGGAAAATGCACCAACCCCCTTTTTGGTTACAAAGATGGGTACACAAAACGAGGTAGAACAAAAAGGGACCAAAAAAAGGAAAGAGGGAAAAAGGGTCCTCGTTCCAAATGGGGCGTGTGTGCAAAAGGCACAACAATAATGATGGTGGGGTTCTACAGAATATAAATGCAAATGAGATTTGGCAAGTTTTTGATTTGAATGAATATAGCCCATTCTTAGTCTGGGTAGATTTTGAGGAAATGAAGCAGGAATATGCCAGGTCAAAGCCTCTTTTCATATAAAAATTGCTTCCTCCTCATTTATCCAAGGCGGGAAGTTCAATTATTTACATCAGCCCAACTGATCAGGAGCCTTTCAGGCTGAGCTGTTTTGCTGATCACTTCTTGGCAACATTTTATTCACTTTGCTAGATTTTAGGTTTCAGCCCTAATACCGTGATACCCATTGCTTATATTTTTATGGGGGCTCAGATTCATCATCCCAATTTTTTTGTAGTGTACGACTATGCATCTTTTCTTACTGAAAAGATACATGAGGGTTTGTTGAAGTTGCATATCGTGGACACTGGTACTCCTTTCTTTTGGTACTCCCTATTAATTCATATGTTCATGTACAAGAATGCCGACTTCTTCTCAGAGAAAATGGAGTTGAGGCAAGAAGTGAATGGAGAAATATTACCAGTACAGGTTTGGAGTGCAGATTTGTCTTGCAACAAGGGAGGTGCTAGCTTTGTGCAGTTTGATAACTGTTTTTCTTCCAGACTTAGAGCTAGATTGGTGGTAAATGTGCCAAGGGTCCTTGAGGATTTGCATGATTTCCTCTGACCCAAAGTGAGGAAGATTTATTTGAAGGTGTGCCACAATTGGGGTGACATCATCTTATACCCCATAAGCATTGTCCTAAGGGTTTATGGTTTCCAGGGAGCTCCTCACATTCTCCCATATAATGTACCATCAAGGATGGGATTTTCTGAGGTCATGTGGCAACTACGTTGCATTCATGAGGATAATTTGATAGGGAAAGGAAAAGGGACTTTGTTCCCTAATTATACTATTGTTTCAGATATTGTCTTTTCCAAAGGAGGATGGGTCCACTTTGGAATATTTTTTGATGATTATCATTTGAAGAGTGGATCTAAGAGGCCGCATGACCCCGAGGGATTCTTTACTCCATTCAGGCAATGAATTAAAGGTGGCAAGTTTGCACATGTTTTCAATTTTCTTGAGGATCTAATTAGAAATGAGTTTGATTTGAGCAGGCAGGAATTGAATAAAGAGAAATAGATTGCCTATGAGAAATTGTTGGCTATGGTGCATAAAATGGATCCAAAATATGATCCACTAATGGAGCTCACTCCATTTCACAAAAGAATAGATTTCTTAATGAATAACTTTAAAGATATCATGAGCACCCTGAAAACCAAGAAAGTCAATTTGGAAGTGGACTTGGGACTTCAGAGACCGGAGGCGAGGCCTAAAGAAACAAGGCCAACTTATCAGCCACCAGAGGATAGGCCTCTATACAAGAGGAAGAGAGATGATAGCAGTGATGAGGAGGTGGGAGATAAAAGGGGAAAACAAATAGTGCAAGCATCATCACAACCGACTCAAGGGATCAGGAAACCTGGAGAGATAAGGATTATGGACCTAGCTTCACCACCGAGAAATGATCTTGTAGAGTTACTATCAGAGCCAAGCCTAAAGAGGCAAAGGGTTGAGGAAACACAAGAGGCTTTGATGGATGAAATAATTATAACTGATCAAGACATGCAAGTTGGTATCCCTTCTCCTCCTAGATCAACACAATTGGTGTTAACTGATATGGATATAAAGGGGGAGTGTGTACAGGATGCCAGGATGGAGGCTTGCAAGGCATTCCTGGATGATAATGCCTTCGTGAAGACTCCTGTATTCTTGCAGTTAATTTGGAGAATAAAATTAGAGGAACATCAGGATAAATGCAAGAGAAGGAGAGAGTCAAGACTCGATAGGTCTAAACAAGAGAATGATGATGAAGTTAAGGCCGAACTAATGGAGGAATTCAAGAGCATTACTCCTGAAGAAGGAAGGAGACTTGTGACTTAGGCTGGTGTATTACTTCTGCCTGAATGGGACATAGTTGATGTTGTAGCATTCAATGTTATCCTACAGTCCAAGCATCCTGTGCAAAATAGTGAGGAAGAGGTTAAGGCAGCTCTGCAAGACTCTACTTTTAGTGAGGAATATGAAACTCTGGTCATATGGGCATTAGCACCCCAGGGTAGAAAACCAAATGTGGTTGATATTGGCCCAAGTCTAAGGGGAGGGCTCATCATCAAGAGAGCTTCTGAAACCTCAACAACAGAAGCCACAAGCTTGACATTGAATGTGGCCAAATTGGCCCAAAAGACAGCTGAAAGGGAGGAAGCTAAAAAGAAGTGTTTGATGGAGAAATACAACATAATAATTGGGGAATATGGTAGAATACAGCAGAGGAATGTTGAGCTGCAGTCTGAAGTTGATAGAAAGAAATATGGACAGGTAGAAGAATCCTCCAATGCCCCTAGTATCAGAACACTACCCACTACTTCAAGGTCAATTCCCCTTAATATCCCAATCATTTCTACTCTTGGGTTCCCCATTCAGACACCTGCTCTTAGCCCTGCACCAGAGCTAGTTGAAGAGGAAGTTGAGTATTTTGTGGATCCTACCAAGAAGCAAATGTTGAATAAAATCATAGAATTGCAGGTTTCCCTAAAGGCAAGTGAGGATGATGCAATTGCTAAACACAATGAGGTGGTTGACACCATTTTGAGGCATCTAAATGAGAAGGTTGATTGTAGGTTGCCATCTGTACATTCTTTTTATTCTTTGTTCTTGGGTGGAATTAAAAACATTAAGAGAGATCGAGAAGTAGTTATGCCTTTGGTTGAGAAGTGGATCCCTCAAGCCACTGATTTAGATGCAGACAACAGGCCTCAGTCATTGAAGCCTACTCATTTTTTTGTGAAATCATTGAAGGGATTCCAGGCCCTACCTGATGATTTGAGTAGAAAAATTAGAGAACTGGTAAAGAGTTTTGATGACTAGAATGATACTTTTTTGCTAGATATAATAGATGCACAGGGAAATATCTTTCCATTGCAGCAATTGCAACATAGGGTAGAAGAGGTTATTGATGCACAAATCAAATTAATTTGTGATGACTCGGACTATGACTTTCTGGTGAGCAGTATGGATAAAATAATTAATACCAACATATTCTTAGAGTCTTTTGAGAGAGAGGCTAACCAGGTTGTGGTGAAGTACACACCTTACAATACTAAGGTGATCAAGGTGGTGAATTTTAACTGGCCAACGGATGAAGAATACCAGAAATGGGTGGAAAAGTACTTAACAGAAGAGGAGTAAAACAATGTCCATTACTGGCAACTAACAGTTCAGCGGTTATAGTATAACTGATTATGGTTTTTCTTCCTTGATGGCTTTTGGCATAGGTTTTCAGATATAGCTAATGTAGTGGCTATTATGTAATGAGTGGAATCAACAGAAAGATGCTCTGGGACTCAGTGGTTTTAATCATATTTTTGAATTAGCACATAGTGGTCCAATTGACCAATGACGTGTAATTTCTGGCCTGATGCTTGTTTGCTCCTTCATTTTCTATAAGAAGGATTTCAAGGCTAGAAATAGGGGTTGGCAAGTAAGATATTTTGAGGTCGAGTCTAGGTATAGTTGTAGAACAGATTGTAAGAGCCAGTTATTTCAATATTAATACAATTTAGGTTTGGGGTTATTCGGTAATGGGGTTTTAGGTCTATGAAGATTTGATGTTTCGCAACAATACTAGCATTTGAGTTATGATGTTATATGTCAAGCTCATGTCTCTCCTTTGTATAAATATATCATAATTTTGAATAGTATAATCAAGGATTATGGTGTTCATCTCACTGTTCTGGTGTGTATGTTTTCCATTTTGGCTTTAATTCAAGGAATTAATTAAAATGCTTGGATGGAATCATGGATGGATATGTTTGTAAAGGGATTTAGTAAGAAGTATTGGGTTAGGATATGGATTGAAACTATTTTAATGCAATATTTCTAGGGATCTTATATGCTATGTATTTGAATCTATTGAAAAATTTTAAATGTTTGTGAATTTGACTCCCCAATGGTATATGGCACTAGTTTAAATTGTATGAGTTTGTGAAGTCCTATGTCTGTATGTCTTTACTTAGAGCTTGCTTCCAAATTGCAAATAAAATGACTATCATAAGTTATGAAATAATTTTGTAATCATCCCATGCTCCAAGTAGTTGATATTATTGGCGAAAGGCCAGCTCATTTCAGTATTATCCTATTCTATTGAGCTATTCGATGGGATTATCTCTTAATTGTTAATGATTGTAGATTAGGAGACAAAATTGGTTTACGTTAAAAAACACCAACAAAACCCACCCAAAAAAGGTAACATCCGAATAGATTTTCACCCAAGGTATTACATACGACATCAGGATTTTCATGAAAACCAAAATAAGAACCCCAACCTTAGGTTATTTCCCAAACAATATGACACATTGACAGACCAGGACAATGTCAAGACAAAGAGGAATTCAGAGTGCAAAATTAGAAGCTCCATCAAGTTCATCAATAGTTCAAATGATAAAATAAATAATACAGATAATTGAACATCATCACATTAATGAAGTCTGAATTTGAGATTTTTAATTGAATTTCACATGAAGGAGTATATATTGGCATTGGCAATGCAAAATCTTGCCAATGCCCAAAGACAAGTCTGTACAGAGCTGAGTTGGAACTTGGAAACTCATATTATCAAAGGTTGAAAATAAAAAATCAAGTCACTATATCACCTTTTCTAGAAACTTCCACTCTTTAGGAGGTGGAATTCCCATTTGTTCTAACTGATGTTGTTTGACTTGAAGTTTTTTTAACTCTTGAATTCTTTAGTCAATTTTGCATTCAAGGTTATTAGTGTTCTGATTGAATCCAAATAGTTCACATCTGGGTTCTGAGGAAACTGGTCCAAATCAATCTTCCTTTCACCTTCCATCTTCTTTCTGAAACCATCCTTTCCAATGAATCGCTCATTTGTGTCAAAAGCCTCTAGAAAACCAAGCTCTGTGAAGTTCCATACCTTTTCATCCACCACCTTCATCTTGTCTGCAACTAAATGTAAATATTCCTTTGTTCCACACATTCTCGAACACTTTTCAATGATAGATGACAACTTCATTGAGGTTTCAATCCGATTAGTAATCCCTTTTGATTTCAAATCATTGTCACTAATTTTTTAGACTGTTTGTAGAACTTGATTTGCAGATTTCTCTAATTCCAACACCTTTTTGTTGTCCACTAAATATTTTTTGAGCTTCTTATAATGTTGTCTGATAGCATCAATCAGTTCAAACATGTCACACAAATGATCAAACCTCTACATTATTTCATCCCAGGTATTTTGTTTCATATGCTTCATTGTATCTCTACAAAATGCAGAAAGCTTATTTTGAGAAGTCTTGATTTCTTCTTTTGCTTCCATCAGCTCTGTCTCCAGTTTTTCAATTGTTTTTCCCTGTTTATCCAATTTTTGTTCCCACTGTGCATTTCCATTCGCAATGTTTAGTCTTAATTTTTCTGAAGTGGATTTTTCCTCATCATATTTCTTGTTGCTCTCATCTAGCCTTCGCTTCAGGTCATTCACTTCTCTCTCATTTGATTTATCCTCTTTTCTTGTAGATGTAGAGGCAGATTTTATTATTCTTTTTTCTAATTCAGTGCTCTTGTTTTCTATTGCTTTCCTCTTTGCTTTCTCACTTGCTAGGTCTTCCTGTAACTTTTCTATTTGGGTCTGCAACCTTTTCTTCTCTCTATCTTGCTTTAGCAATGATGTGTACACCAATTCATTGTTCTTCTTTGATACATTAATTTTATCAGTATTTTTCAAGCCAGAAAAATCCAATTGAAAATTGGTTACCTGGTATTCAGATCGATCCATTTGATTTGTTGGTTTGTTTTGAACTGTGGAAACAACAATTGTGTACTCCATGATTTCTTTATTTGTGTCAAATGTGGGTAATACCATGGTTGTTGCATGCTCTAAAGTTACAGCAGATGCACTCTCCATCAATTGCTTCATTTCTTTTTTATTCAAGTCTAATTTCTTTTTAAACTCTTCAATGAAATCATAACCTGGGGAGGCAAGAGCAATGGAATGCTTGAATGGTGAAGGAATAGGAGTACTTGCAGTTGCTAATGATTTTGCACCCACACTAACTGGAATTGGGGGGGTGTCTGGAAATAACTCCTTTGTGGTGGATCCACTGATAGTGTGACTTGGACCTATCAAAATCCTTTGCCTCTTTTGATTTCCTTGATCACCTGGTGTTTCTATGCTATCTTTTATTGTTTTCCTCTTGGTGTTGTGTGTAATTTTTCATTGTAGCACATGTTGACCACTACTAGTACTACTACCCATACCATCACCGCCAATGGCACTCCTAGTTGCACTAAGCTATCCACCAAGGGCATGTCCTAGTTGTGATTGTATTTGACCATGAGGATGAGGACTAGAAGCTCTAACAAATTGATTTTGTCTTGTATCCCCTTGGTCTACTTGTTCACCTCCAAGCCCAAGTTCAGATTTACCAACTATTTTTCTACGCTCAACACTTGGTATTGTCCAAGGGCCTTGTCCTTTGGACCCCAAAGGACCACCTTCATAACCAATTTTTTCAATTATGGCTGCTCATGAAGTATATGTTGAAGCATATTCTTCTTTTGCGGCCTCACTTAAACCAGGTTTGTAATTGGCATGGCCTTTTTCTTCTTCTTCCCTATCAATATCATCATCAGATTCATCACATTCATCAGGATGCTCTATATTCCACAATTTTCTAAACTCTTCATCTTCTTCATTAGCATCATACTCTACAAGAGCTCTTGGATCACCTAGGTCCTTTCTCATACCCCAAAAGGCAGTAATTTTTTATTGTGACCAATTTTTATCTATAAGTTCCTTCTCTAGAGAACCTGGAATTTTTACTCTACTAGATGGTTTATCACTTTTTTCATAAAAATTGGTGTATGTCCTAATTGTCTTTTGGTGCAATGCCATAATTTCTGCTGACAATTGTACAAAAGAAATACCATTCTCAATAGCACTTTTCTCCATTGCTATTTTGACCTCATCCCAAGAATCCTTGTTTCTCAAGTTTTCAAGCAAGGGTTTACTTTGATGTTGAATTCTATTTGCATCATTCCTATTGGCCACAATCATTGATTTAATGATGTCACATGGATCATACTGCCAGTGACAGATAGCATCAAATGCAAAAAAATTCAAAAGATTATGTGCCACACTAAATGCTTTTCTCTCGAATGTGAACCCTCCACATGAAAAAGGTAAAGAAAGAAATAAGGTCTTCTTTTGCTAACTGAGAAAGTGTAGTTCATCAACACTTTGCACCTGTCTTACATATTCCAATGCAAAAACCCTTTCTATCACATGTATTGGAATTTTGTATGGTTGTACTCCCGATCCATAAAATCTTAGCACAGTATATTCTTCCATTAAGTACCAATCAGCCAATTGTATTTCTTTTCCTAGTTGCATGTAGTTTCCACATGACATAGGCAATCTAGGCATTGCATTATTTATAATTACTTGATGCAAAGGAGCCAAAAAGTAGTCTACAAAATGACTGTAGTTCCTTCGAGAATCATGCATCCTTATCTTAGTGGTCCATTCATATACTGGAGCCATTTTATTTTCCTCTGCATTACTGTAGGGCTAAATGTCTTCATGGAACCTGCTTTAATCATTAAAAATTGTTTATGCATGGATTCTACAATGTGTTGAGTATAATTATATTTGACATGTTCATCAGCATAATGGATATTATATACCATTTCAAGGAGGCTTGCACCCACTTCCAAATTGCTATCCAGACCGAGGCAAAATGCTAGCATGGAAATAGTATCCTGAACCCATGGTTTAAAAAAATCCAAATTATAAGGAGGCTTATGATCACCTTTCAATTTGTTTCTATCCTTAACTATTTGATTTAAGAAATCATTTTTCAGCCTTTCTTCCACTGCTTCATAATCACTAGCAAGCTTTTCTAGGTCAATCTGGTGGTTTCCAAATTCTTTGGTTGTAAACCCCAACACTTTTCCAAGTTATTCTGCATTAATGGATAATAATTCTTCTTGGTTATCTTTATTAATAATTGCTCTTTTCTTATCATCATAATTTTCGGCACAGACCATGATAAATTTTGGGCAAGGGAAAACTTGATGTAACATCATGCGCCCTAATCCAGTTACCCACGGTGCACTGATACTATCAACTTTTGTTTGCTTTACAGCCTTATTCTAAGATGAAAATCTAAGTTCTGAGGTATGCCTACCATAGATTTCAGGATCATAAATATCATGGTACCCATCGGTGAAACCTGGGGTTTTAAGCAATTATGCATAATGTATTTTTTATCAGACATTGCTCTAGTGGTACTAGTGGTAGACATGCTTGTACAAATGTGAAGTTGTGAAATTTGAATTTCCTAATAAGTAATACCTATTAGTCCTCCTTAATTTTAATGAATTCTTGAGTCTGTAAAGTCTAAAACCAAACTTCAAACTTTCACAAAATAAGATTTTAAGAAATCTCAAACGATGAAACGTAGCTGCAGGAATTCTTTCACTTACCCAGATTCTGAGTCCCAACGCTTAAAAATTGGAATGGCATTGTTGGAAGTGGAACTGTGGAATCCAAATTCAAAATAGGGTGGTGCACTACAATGGCCAATGAGCAATCTGAAGATTGAAGACTTTAAAAATCACTGTACAATTTCAAAGTGCAAAGTGTTTTAAATGTTTTTTTTCTCGTAATTGGAACGTTAAAGTGAATGACACATCTTAGGAGTTAGGTCTACAAGACTATAAGTTGAAAATTCTTAACTGTTGATCTTTCTAAATCTAACGGTTATAGGGTGATTCCGGAGGTTTAAGTTGGGAAGCCCATCACTTTGTGCATTTCGTTACGGAATGCAACTACAACCATACATCAAATGTTCATCCAATGGTTGAAACTTGAGTAATTTATGATATTAACTTTAAAGTTTAAAAATAAACATTAATCACTTGATAGTTGAGACTTAGCAGTACAAAGTGCTTTAAATGCTTTGTTTCTCAAAATTGGAACATTAAAGTGAATGACACGTCTTACGTCTACAAGTTGCAAATTCTTCACCATTGATCTTTCTAAATCTAACGGTTATAGGGTGATTCCAGATGTTTAAGTTGGGAAGCCCATCGCTCTATGCATGTCATTACGAAATGCAACTACAACCATACATCAAATGTTCATCCAACGGTTGAAACTTGAGTAATTTATGATATTAACTTTAAAAATAAACATTAATCACTTGACAATTGACAACAGGCCTGGAATTTGATGGTCTATTAAATATTTGACCATTTTTTCAATTTCAGACCATATATTATAGCTATAAAATTTATTAGACCGTATAGTTTGACTTGCCATATTTTTATTAAACCGTAAAAAATTATTATATAGTATTTTAATTTATAATATATATCATTTTATAATTTTTATTATAAAAAGAAAATAGAATATAACTTTTTTGAATGTTTTTAATATGAATTTAGAAACTTTTGACTTTTTTATAATATTAATAGCTATCATTTTTTATATTAATATATGTGATTTATAATATTATTATAAAAATATATATTAATTTAGAATCTTTTCAAAATAAAACATAATTATTTTTAATTTTTAGAATATATTTAACAAGATTTATTTTTAATACGATTTTAGAAACTTTTGTTAATTGTTAATTATAACAGTAGATTTTTATATTTATCACTAATAATTATCATTGTTTTCTAATTTTTCAAGATATTCCATTTATAAAAGATTTTATATAAAAATTTGTAAATTAAACAATTTATTTGATAGGCATTTAAATGACCAAACCATCATAAAATTTTCATATTGATTGTTTGCTATTGTCATAATCTTAACCATTGATCTTTCTAAATCTAACGGTTATAGGATAATTCTGGAGGTTTAAATTGGGAAGGCCATCGCTCTGTTCATTTCATTACGGAATGTAACTACAACCATACATCAAATGTTCATCCAATAGTTGAACTTGAAACTTGAGTAACCATGAATTTTCAAGTGCATATTGCATAGAGTATATTACTTAATTTCTCATAAGAAAAAAAACTGATTTGAATATATTAAATTATTAATAGACACTGAAGTTTTGAACTCTTAAAACAACTCTTTACTCTTAAACGTAAATGAATAATGAAGATTCAAGGAATCAAGAATAACACAACACAACCATTTATTTTATTACAACTAAATTTCAATGTCACATTATTACATATCTTTTTATAGACGAGTAGCCTGTAGCTCTTGTTTTGTATAAATAACATATGTCAGTGTGTCACTTTAGTACTTTACATAGACAAAATTTAATAATTTATTCCAAGTTGTTGCTCATTACAATGGATTACAAATTGATTCCAATTTCCAAGATTTGTTGCTAAAAACTTACTACACATCTATCTCTAAAAATAAATGTGGCTTTGAAAATAAATTCATGATTCCAAGCTTCTACTGGTGGATTTTCCAACCATGCTGGGGAAAGGGGGTTCCAATCAGTCCTAGGAAATGGGAGCCGTGAAGATACAAAATTTACTTATCCCCTTCAAGAACCAGTCATATAGAAGATGAAATACAAATGTCTCTTTGAAAATAAATGCATGGGGCTTGCCTAGCCAGCCATGCTAGGGAAATGGGAGCTGTTAGAATACAGGAGGAGAGGAAAATCTACTCCCATATTTTACCTGCAGCCTCTATGCATTGGGATAGCACTTATCTCCATCAGAGCTCCTCATCCTGGTTCAAAACCCGTCTGAAAATTCAGGTTAACCAAATCAACTTCTTTCCAATTCCACCCATTCTGAACTTGAAGGAAATTTGTCTTTTACTGATTACTCTGTAACTACATAATTGTAGGTAGGAGAATTTACAGTATCCCCAATACTGCATCATCTTCTTCGTGAAACCTTATTAACCCTAGAAAATAAAAACCCTTATGGAACTATCTACTAATCACTGAATCACTATCCCTATTTATGGGCCACCAGTGCTGCTACCAACCTCTATAATTAAAATTTCTAATTAGATTGACATCTTTCTACGTGCCAACGTGAACTCTACCTCTAGCTGACAAGCTGTCAAAATCACTCATTCAAAAGATATGAAATCATTACAAATCTTGTTTCATTAAAGCTATGAGTTATCCAAGAAATTTCTTTGGATGTTCATATCACATATGGAATTAATCATCGCCACGACCTGCACTAGCAGTATGACAACCACACTTTCTTCAAAAATAATGAGAATTTCAATTAAATGAAATGTACAATGTCGATGAATTGAAAAGATAGAATGACTGATGAGCAATGAGCCTTGATCTCATCACATGTCTGCATCTAACAGTTATAGTGTTATTCGAGAGGTTTCAAATCGCAAGTCTAGTGCTTCAGAGATTTAATTCTGGAATGCAACTACAATCGTCCATCGAACATTCAACGAATGGCCCCTATGATTTTTCATTGGCATATCTGTTTATTTCACCAATAGATTTTTTTACTATTTTGAGATTCTTTTTAATTCACCAATGAAAATATTTTTTTTTCTTTGAAAAAAGGTTTTAATCACCAATGGAAAAACAATTCTAGTTTGAAAAACGGTTTTATTCGCAAATGAAAAATATTTTATTCTATTAAAACAATTTGCAATTCACCAATATTTTCCACAAACTTCTAGGGATTATAAAAGATTCACCGATTGGGAATTTTTTTCTCGTAAAACGAAAAAAATCACCAATAGAAATAATATTTTTCATCATGAAGTATACCAGATTTGCTAGGATTTTACACCTACGCCGAGGGGGGGGGTTTCTTAAAGTTATCCCTGGATGGGGTTCTAATGATCAAATATTCTTCAATTACCTCAAAATACATTGTTTAGGTGACAAGATAAATGATGAAGAATCTTTATGTAATTTAATTGAATTGACATTAATTTTTAAACAATGAGAATATAAAATCACTTAATTACAAGAGTAAATGATAGAATAAAATTCTCTGGTATACAAAAATAGAAAGTAGAGAAACCATAAATTATACCTTCAAGAGGATTAGCTCTTGGCTATAGATGCTAGTGTGTCCTTTGGACATCTGTGCATCATGCTATCATCTTTGATGAAACTGACAATAAGGGTCCAAAATTCAAATACCCAGTTCACTAAATCTATCCATCTACACACAAATAGAATAAGAAAAGTGTTGGTGGTTGTTTAGGGTTTTTCTTCAATCAAACCCCCATTTTGGTGTTTCCACCTACATGAATAGATAGATAGGATTGAGATAGAAAAAATGCATAAAGGAAAGACATGTGATAGAAACAAACCCCAGAAGGGAGGAGAACCCCTATCATGAATATAAATAAATAAATAAAGATGAGATCATGTAAGATAGAATTACAAGAGAGCATTACCAACAACCTATGGATCCCCTCTTGGACTGATAGTTGTGATAAGCTTGTGAACAAGAGGAGTCTTGATTGTTTCTTTAGAAATAATTTCAGCAAAGCTTTAATCTGAAAGTGTGAGAGAAAGAGAGATTCTTTCGCTCTTGGATTCCCCATTTCAAATGAGAGTGAAAAGGGAGTTTTAAGTTGTATGGGTGAGAGGAGATGTTACACACACATTATTTCCACTACAACATGTGCCATGGGAAAAGAACATAGAATATTCACATTTGAATCTCAAAAAGTATGGGGACGCTAGAACATCGTGAAGACGTCTATGTTTTGTACTAGTGTCCAACCAAAAATTTATGAGAATTAAGCACTCAAGATGATAGAACTTCATCATTGTCGCCTCTGAAGCCATAATCATAAAAATCAAACTTATAGGTTTTTTCCATAGATAAGGCGGGCCTAAATGCGTAAGTGTAAAATTTCCATAGGGTGTAATTTTATGACACTACAGTGTGTATCCTTTAGTATCTCCTATAAATTAAGCTTATTATATGCATTATATCAATCCTAGTTGTTGTTACATACATTAAGCTTCCAACCATGCTCTTGTATAAAATTGGATTTACATTGTTGATGCAATATTCCTTACTTAATTTGAGACTTGTGACTATTAGTGTTGGTGTATGTTTGTTGTATAGCACTCTAAACCTCTTCAAACTCTCTATGGAATGCTTCATTTTAAAAATAAAAATTCCATGATCCATTTGTTTTACCTCAATGCTAAGGAAATATTGTAGTAGGCCTAATTTTATCATTTCAAACTCTCTTTTCATGGATTTTTTAAACTCAACAATGATAAAATCATTATTTCCCATAAAAAAATTAAATCATATACATAAAAGACAAGAAATGAAATCTTACCATGATCTTCCTTGATGTAGAGTGTGGTCTCACCTCTAATTTTGCTAAATCCATTACTAAACAAACAAGTTAGTTCTATTGTCCCATTCCAGAGATGCTTGCTTCAACTTGTAAAAAATTTTCTTTAGCATATATAATTTGTCTTCTTGTCCTAGGACTTCATAGCTAGGTTGATATTCAATGTACACTTCTTCATTAAGCTCTTTATTTAGGAAGGGATACTTCATATCCATTTAGTACACCACCCACTTGTGTTGAATTATTATTGCTAAGACTACCTACATAGTTTCTATTTTTACTACTAGAGTATATGTTTCATCATAATTTGTTCTAGTTGCTATTTGTATCTCTTAAAAAATATCATTTATTTATGCTTCTCAATCTTCTCATCAATAGTGATCTTGACCTTATGGACCCACTTCACTCCGAACACTTGTTTCCTAGTAGGTAAATCAACTAGCCCAATATCCTATTTCTTTCTATTGCATATATTTCTTGTATAACAAGATCACAAGAATTTAATCCTTATCACAACTAATTATAGACTAATTAAATTAATCAAATCATATACATGATTGAAAAATCAATAATTTATAACTATAATTATCCAATTACAATTAAAATTCCATGACAATGCTATAAAAATTATTGTTGATTGGAAGTGACCTAAAAGATTTCATATTCATTAAAAATCCATAATATTTTACTTCTTAAACAATCCTCATAACTTATAACTACAAACTTGATTTATTATTCATTACATCAATTTACTCTATATAAGATACCACTACCAATATAAATTTATAGTAACTTATACAACAAGATTAATAATTTATACTCCATAAGAATAAAACCAATTATGCTTATACAATATAATCAGAACTAATAAGTAATATGCACTAATCTATATAAACTAAGTAATATCAAAGAAATGGAAAAATATTTATATGTTTGGAAAAATGGGTCTCAACCTTGCAACTAGTACAAAAGGTTACTATTTATTGTAAGTTTATATTTGAGCATGGATTGGTCTAAAATTTTCCCCAAAGCTATGAAATGGTTAAATCAGCATGTAAATAAATTTTCATCACAAGATCATGTCTACATTTGAAGATATAAAAAAAATTGTTTTCAAAAGTTTCAAAGTCAATTTTGAGGCCCTTGGAGATTGTTTTTTGGCCTAAAAGTGGTTGTAGTTGGTGAAGTGGTTTATAGCCTGATAAAGCACTTCACAATCTTTTCAACGATTCAAATGGTTTGTCAACTGAACACTTAGATCAAAATTTCTAGCCTCCAAAAGTTGGGTCTCCTAAATTAGGAAATGTGAAAATGTGTTGGACACAAAAAGGAGATGTAAGAGGGAGTTACATGTATTGGTGTGTTTTTGGACACATCACAGGGAATCTTTGATTGGATATAAGTTATGTATCACTTTTTGGTTGGTTTTAGCTCATGATTTTGTAAATATCATTTGACGGTTTCATATATTGTATCTCTTATATATTAGGTGATTGAGATGGAGATCGAGTGTGAGATACTTATAGATGTTAAGTTTCCTCAAATCTTTGGTTGATGATACTCTTGTGAAAAGATTGCTCTGCAAGTATATTGTAATCCTGTTTATTTCATAATAATATATTGGGTGGCAGTTTTGAAGTGTGGGTTTTTCTTTCAAAAGTATTTTCACCACATAAAACACTATGTTATGATATGTGTGATGTATATATTTATCTATTTTTAATATATATAAATTTTGTAAATATTTGAAAAACGTTTGCATAACACTCCTTTCAAGATTAGTGTAGGAAGTTATTTTGCTACCTTAGCTTCCTTACAAGTGGTATCAAATCTTGATAACCTTTGATTTCAATTGTGGTTGGGTGTTTTGAACTAATCCAATTTTGAGTGAGAGCTTGTGTAGAATATTCTTTGTGATCTTGTTGTGGGAATTTTTAGATGGCAAGCACATTAAGGAGAATAGAGGTAGAGAAGTTTATGGGTAACAATTTTGACATGTGGAAGCTGAATATGGAGGATCTATTAATTTATTAAGATCAATGGGATGTTGTTGATGATAATGTTTCAAGGCCTATAGATGCTACTTTGGTTTCTCAATATGATTTTATGGATCGAAAAGCTAAGGGTCTAATCAAATTGTGCCTATCGAACCCTATTTTAATAAATTTCCATGAAGATTTATTTGTAAAGAAATTATGGAAAAACCATAGTGAGATATATCAATCCAAATATTTAGTGAACAAAATTTATTGAGGAAGAAATTGTATTCCTTGAGAATGGAAGAGGATGGATGAATTTCAAACCACCTAGAATAATTCAATATGTTGGTGACTCAATTGGTGTCAATTGGTGTAAAAATGGATGAGGAGGAGAGATGATAGATCTTTCTTTGTTGTCTTCCTAATTCATAGGATTCCCTCATCATGGCTATTGGGAGTACATATGTTGTCTTGAAAGTTGAAGATGTTGTGAGTTCTTTAATTTTTGTAGAAATGAGGAAGAAGGTATCCATGAATGCCAAAGAGACCCTTAATTTTCATGGAAGACCTAAGGAAAAAGGAAAGAAGAATGAGAAGCATGATAAATCCAAGTCCATGGGGAGATCCAAAACTCCTAGAAAGTCCAAAGCTATTTGTGTTGGTGTAATTAATTATTTAATTACACTTTATTAAGTTTACTTAGGTAATAATTAGTTTACTTAATTAATAAGTAAGTTTTGTTTAGTTGAGCTAATTTTAGTTCAAAATTAGGTTTTACCTTTAGGTTTTTGCATACTTTTCTTTTATAAAGCAATTCATCTTTTGTAATTTTTAAATTCCTGAATATTATTCATTTGCACATCTTCATGCAAATTGCTCTTGCTTTTTCTATTTTTCTCTTGTGGAAGGTTTTTTCTGGTTTGCATGTCTGATCTTGGTTTCTAATGGTTTTCATGTCTGATCTTGGTTTCTAACATGGTTTGCATGTCTGGTTTGCCCCTTCTCAGTTTTTGGAGAAATTAATTATAGAGCACGTTCGGGGTTCCTCGAGGGTTTCATGCCTTGAGCTTATTTTTGGAGCGTTTTGGATCAGATCGGGCATCTCCATTGGATTCAGAGCACTGGAAAAAGTAAAGATTGGCTTTTGTTTCATTTATTTTCATCTTTGTTTATCATATCTGTGAGGGTTTGAAGCTACGATAGTATTTTGCCAGATCAGAGGGTTTTTCCATCATTTTTTAAGAAATTTTGACCTTTATCTCTCAAACGATGCATGCAAATGGCAAATTGACCTCAAAAGTGCACTCATAAGGCCCAAAAACCCCTCTTTTCATATAAAATATGATAGGGTTCGCTAAAAATTGTTTTTTTTGTGTTTTTGGGGATATTCAAAAATGCTGGCAAAAAAATCTATGACTGTACAAATCCATACAGACACCTTGATTTTCATGCCATATGTTTTTGGTTCCTAGAGAATTTTTGATTTGCCTCATTTTTTGTGCCATTTTGCCTTGATTTATGTGCCCTCTCGATTTTTGTGTTGCCTCGATTTTCATGCCATGAAGAGTCTATTTTTTGAAAACAAGATACCATTGGAAAGCTGGTTCCGAGCCCGATCCAGTGGTGCACGTATTTTTTCTAGATTTTTCTCTAAATTTATTTTGCAAGCCTTTGAAGTCATATGAAGCAGGTTTCGCTTTAGAGGGCATAACTTTTTCCTCGGTTATCATTTTTTCGCGATTCAAGCAACACTGGAAAGCTAATTCAGTCCTCTACACAGATTGGAGGTCAATTTTAATCATGGAGGAAGATGTGAACATTGTTTTCTGCATGCACTCTTTCTTGTTTTCATGCATTAGGTTTACATTTTCTCTTTGATTTATGCATGTTTTGCATGTTCTCCTTTTACAATCATGGGGTATTGTAATAAATGAGCTTATACAAAGTTCCATTAGGGGGGTTTTTGCATAATAATCTGATTAGAGTGTAGTTGCATTGCATGAAGTTTGATCTCATATTCATATTAATGACAACTCACATGATTTGTATCTGGATTCTGTAGTTTCTTTTGGCCACATCTTGCTCATAGCTTGACACATTTTTCGTTCACATCGATTCACATCTTGGATTGAGAGCCTATGGTTAATGATCCTGAATCACGTCAGATTCACATCGAGTCACATCTTAGTTTGAGAGACATTCATTTTATGGTTAATGTTTCAGAATCTTCATGGTACTTGCTCCTATGGATCAGTTTTAGTCATTTTTTGGCATCGGCATCGAGATACACATAGCTTCCGAATTATTTCATCATATCATTCCCTCTTATGGGGGGCATCATTTATTCATCTACTATTATTTCATAGATTCCAAGGTTGTTCCCGTTTGTGGGTTTTCCAGTGTTCCTTGGCATCGAGTCTATTGTTGTATTAGCATAATTCCTCTTGAGTCCTTCAGTGACTCTCATATGGTTTCTTGTAAACAGAGGTATCTTTCCTTGCTTGCCAGATTCAGGATTCCAGTGTTACTCCACCAGTGTTCTTCCAGTGCTTCTTTGCAGCAGGTCATCTCATTGAGGGGGGGTTTTGTCCCATTGGTTTTTCTCCTTTTTCCTATTCATTGCATTGGTACATGCATACCTAACATGGCCTTGTAGCCGGGACCCATTCATGCATTCATCCTAGCTTAAGGTGCATGCTTTTTAGTCTCCCTAAGTTGCACTTAAGGGGGGGTGTTGGTGTAATTAATTATTTAATTACACATTATTAAGTTTACTTAGGTAATAATTATTTTACTTAATTAATAAGTAAGCTTTATTTAGTTGAGCTAATTTTAGTTCAAAATTAGGTTTTACCTTTAGGGTTTTGTATACTTTGCTTTTATAAAGCAATTCATCTTTTGTAAATTTTTAATTCCTGAATATTATTCATTTGCACATCTTCATGCAAATTGCGCTTGCTTTTTTTTTTCTCTTGTGGAAGTTTTTTTCTGGTTTGCATGTCTGATCTTGGTTTCTAACAATTTTTTGGAACCACAGTATGTTTGGACACTTTCGTAAGGAGTACGAAGAAGAAAAGAAGAAAAAAAAATATTGATTATGATTATGATTCTGCGAAGGAAGATAGTGATGTGTTGATTGTAACTTTGGCCACTCATCCAGGTAAAGAATATATGGTCAATTGACTTAGGCACATCTTTCCATCTGACCTCTAATAGAGATTGGTTTTCTAAATATGAAGAATTTGATGAAGGTAAGCTATAATTGGACGATGATTCATATTTAAAAATTTTTTATTGTGGTCATGTTAGAATCAAGTTTCTTGATGGTAGAATAAAAAGGATTAAAATTGTGTGTTGTATATCCCTAGATTAGAATGAAATTTGTTACCTCTGATAAAACTAATAGATGTTGATGTGTAGGTATTTTTTATGATGCAAGATGCAAGATGGTTAGAGGTATTTTTTATGATGTAATATGCAAGATGGTTAGAGGAATAAATGTTGATCACTAGATGTGTCATATTTGGCACACTATATAAGATTGATGTATACACTATTGATTGTAATAGTAATTTTGTGAAAAGTGAGTTTGTGGCTTCTTCATTGGAAAAGGTGAGGGTTTCATCTTCAATAGATGTAACATGCTCAACTAAATTTCTACCATTAATATTTATGACACAAATTCTATAGCTAATTCCATTTAGCACTTTTATGTTCATAAATCAACAATAATTTTGAAAAGAAACAAAGAATATTCATTTCCAAATGTCAATAGTTACATACAAGTTTGACTTGGCATTCAACGCCTCTAAGTCAATTCTCAATTATATAGTTTTCTTTCTATTACATCAATATATGCTTTTTCATGAGTGATACAATTACATATATAATTATGATATGATTCCTTATGATGGATCATCTCCACTGGTGGATGAGAACATGGTTGAGGTGCTTTTCCACCCAACCACGAAGCATTTCTTACCCAAAATTCTTCAGTCAACCGAAGAATGCCCAAACCTATACGGAACACTTAGCAAGAGATACAGTTTGCAAGGTGGAATTTGTATGTGCCTAACTACATGTATTTCTATCTACTTTGTTAGAATATGAAAGTTCCATGATAGGTAAAAGAATACATCAAAAAGAGGATAAATAACACAGTTTTCTCCATATATTTATAAATAAAATGATTGCAAAGCTTGGCCAAGCTCATGCTACATAAAATGCAACTCTGGTTAGATTTGAAAAAGTAAATCTACACTCTTTGGCACCCATTCCCAGAAGAAAAGCTTATCATATCAAAGGGGTATCCCTCCCTTTTAGACCATCTATTAGAAACATATTCTAGTGTGCTACAGTCTACCATTGAATTCATGTAGCATTCCATTTCTTTAATTGTCCACAAACAAATCATTTTAATCAGGTACAACCATTCATTCATCCATCATAGTCAATCATTTACATATTGCAATAGATACTATTATATCACTATAGTACCTTTCTTTGCAATCAATTCTAACAATTTTACTCAAAGATTAATCAACATGAATCAAAAGGTATACCGCATGCATGTGCATGTGCATAAATGATGCATTTATGCATGTGCATGTATATGCCTAAAGTGAACAGAGTTGGAGAGTGCGTATACATTCTGAATAGAAAAAGACAAACTATCCTTCCATATAGGAAATCCATATTCAGAAAAATTCAACATCAACTTGTTCAATTGCTTCATTTAATAATTCAGAGACATTTTTCCACAGACATTTAACCAACATGATTAAATTATAATTTTCCTAATAATCATTACCAGAGAAATATCAGCTCATTCAGAAAGGAAGAATACATTCAATCAATTCCCATTTTGTTTTCTAAGTTTTCTATTTCAAGTTAATCAATTCTATTTGTTGTTCAATTTAAGATTTGTCATTGTAATAGTTTATAAAGGATCTTCACTAAATCAAATCAAAAAAACTATTATGAGCTATCAAAAAAGTTTCCACTTTAAAAGGAAAAGTGGTCGATATGCATGTTATCATGAGGATGATAAAATGCTATCAATTCCACAACACGGTCTTCATTATAAACCGATAGCATTTAAGATACGATGGGGTCTTCATTGTATGGAAGAACCCAATACATTTATCATATAAAAATTAGTACAGTGGGTCGTTCTTCGACCCTAAATAAACATTGGAGTAAATTGATAGTGATAACACAATAAAGTATGTGTATATCTACATGCATACATATATATGTATGTATATATACATATACACATGCAAAAACATATGCATGTGTAATCCTAAATGGGTTTATATATCCCGTGGCCATAGGAAGTGTTATGCCTTGCATAACCACCCCATCTTTTTCCTTGGTCAAAATGGGTCCCCCTTTATGTTTTTATCCTTGGTTTTTTTCAAACAAAGTTTGGAGTCTTTCTTTTCCAACACTTTGTTTTTCTTTAGTTCCCTCTGTTGGAACTGGAGCTGGAACCGAATCGGGTTTTAAGAACTTCTTTCAAAACTCATTCTGATTCCCATCCCGACAGCCTTCTTTTGACTTTGTTATTTTATTCTTTGTCGGAGCCGGAGCCGGGGCAGAAGTTAAGTCCATTTTTATTCGAAGTTTCAAAATCCATTCCCATTCCGACTCCGCCTCCAGTTTTTTCTCTTTCATTTTAAACTAGGTTTTTTATGTTAAGTTTTCTCATTTCGATCTTTTTGTTTTATTTTGATGTTTTGTTTCATTTTATTCTTTGTCGGAAGAACCGGACCCAGAATAGGAACCAAGTTGGAAATTCAGACAAGTTTCCTGAAGAGTTTTTATTCAGATTTCGCTCCTGCCATTTCTTGGTCATTGACTTTACTGAAGTCGCACAGCAGTAATGTGCCAGTTCCTTCTGCAGTTCTGACTTTGATCTACTACATTTATTGCATTAATGACAGGTGCCATGCATGTGTGAAACTCCAAGTTTTTACCTTAATTAGGGATTAACGCGTAGTTATTACCACTATTGTTAAGAGATTTAAGAGTGAACCAGAGTTGCAGTGGAGCTCTTGTACGAGTGAATCGATTGAAAGAGAGACACTTACGTGCAGATTGCTTCAGGGAAGTTAACCTATTTATTTGCGTTCGAGGTAGGTTTTTCTACTCTCGTATTTATTTTTTATTTTCGTGTTCTACATTTCTATTCGTCTTGGATTGTTTGGTTTCATGCGAATTTCTCTATAAGTTCATGTGTTTTGTTTGTTTCTCTTTTGATTAAGTTTTCTTGTTTTCATTTGACTTTTCTGGTTGTTTCTCGTCTGTTTGTTTTTCAACACGATCGTTTTCACGTTTTAGTGGTGACAGCATCGTGTTGTCCTATTTTTTAAATGCGTAGGTTAATTATTGTTCCACAATGAGTAGGGTTTGGTAAATTGTCATTTTTACTTAGGAATCTATTGTGCATTCAATTTGGTTAATTTAAATGGGGTTAAATTTGTGCCCTAGTTATTTAGAATCGACGATTTTTAGTTTAGGGTTTTGAAGTGTTTGTGTTTTTAATTTAAATATGATGCCCTAAAAATCATAGTCACCTCTCAATCATATAGGGATGGTCTTATTAGTTTATTTTTAAGCCCCCTTTCATTTTGATATGACCTAGTCCTTAAATCATGAAGTTATCTATCAAATTGTTAAAATCACTTATGATGTCATGGTTATTTTAGGCGGAAGTGGGATCGGAATCGATCTAGACTTTGAACCATGTTTTCAAATAAGTATCAATTCCATTTCCATCTCGTTTCTGACTCCTCTTACCATAAGAAGCATTCTATCAAAATAACGATAACTTAAGTCGGGAGCGGAACTAGAACTGAATATGAAATTAGAAAATCTAAAAGAAAGAAAATCAGTTTCCATTCCGGTTCTGGTTCTGGTTACCATTCCAATTTCGACTCTGGTCCCGCTTGTTATTATTGTAATCTCAATAAGGGTTTTGGCTCTAAGCCCGGCTATGTTTTCAAGGAGACTGTTTAGAATGTTTTTATGCTTGGTTCGGCCTCTGCTATATATATAAAGGGTAAGGTTTTGAAGCATATTTTATGATGTTTATTCAAGGATTTAATTAGAGGTTTTGCTGTAGGAAAGATAAAGAATGTCAGGAGTATCAGGAGAAGCTTCCCAAAGGAATCAGCCTGCAGAAACATCAAAGGTAGCAACTAAGCCTAAGAATATTAAGCTGGAGCAGCTACCTTATACTTTGAGGTATAACCATAGGGGTCCTATTGTCACTACAAGCAAAGTGGAATCAGATTGGTCTGATATAACTAACACCAATCTAGGCTCATACAGTTTTGGGGAGTTGTATTCGGAAACATTCATTGAGGATATAACAGGGAGAACTCAAAGAATATTTGAGTCTAGCTTGGCTCACATCACCTTATTTCCTCTATCTATCCAGAGTCCGGATTTGATTATGAAAGCAGCAGGAGCTTACAATTTAGCCACTAGGCAGTGTATGGATTCATAGGACAATGTTATTATTGATCTAGCTCCTCAAATGTTTCAACACATGTTTAGTATCCCGGATCCAAAGAGCCTGGTACAGTTGAAGGAGGCAGAATCTTTGGGTATATATAGAAAATACAAGGAGGCCAACAAGGCTAACTTGAACAAAAAGTGGTTGAGAACAGAGAAGAAGTCTTTGACCAAGCTTCATGATCAGCCAAAGAGGACAGAATTCTACAAAGAAGTATCGGACCTAATAATGATGTTGTCTAGAGCCTTTCAGAAGAGGGATGCATTTCATTTTAAGGAATGGATGTTTCCCTTCATTCAGACCATCTTTAATGGCAAACAACAGTTTGATTGGCCAATGATTTTCTCTGATGCTATTCATGACCAGTTAACTAAAATAAGGGAAACCAAGAGCTTTTTTATGAATTCTTATGTTGTCTATGCAGCAGCTAGAGGAGGCATCTTTCTAGGTTTGAATAGAGTGGGAATATTGGGAGAATATGATGGAAAAAGGAAAGTATGGGATCATTATGATTAGTTATCTCTACAAGTGTCTGAAACACAATTTAGAAGGGTTAATGATGCATTTTTGTATTTAATCATTAACCAGCTTAATAGAGATGTAGCATATAGATTAAGCCAAGAAGATATGGCCTTTATCACGGAATAGGGATGTTGGTATATCCGTTACCCCAAGTTCACTTATTTCAGACTGGCTGGATTTGAAGGTCATCCCCACTTACTTCCAAGATGTTGTAGCAATAGGATGGTTCTAATGGAATTTGTATATCAATCTCTCGGGGTCAATGCTCGATTTGGATTGAAGCACAAAATAGGGTGTCATAAGTTTCCCATGAAATTGGGTGAATATAGCTACCAACATCTTGTGGGAGCTAAGGTAGTTTGCAGTGAATTGATACATTTGAAGCTAGGTTTGTACATTGCTCGAAAACACTTTGACCCAAAGAAGAAAATGAATGCTTTGCTTCCTTCGGTTTTTGACAAACATTTCAACCTGCTAGAAGACTTCTGGAGTGATCTTCAAGATGAGTATGACCTCAAGAAAAGGAATTATGAAAGGTTTCCCATTGCACTCATGGTAGAATTTGGGATCAAGGATGACATCCCTGATACATTAGTAGATGATGGAGTTGGGTTAGACCCATCATATGAGGCATTAAATATTGGCACCAAAAGTTTAGATCCGGTGGACTGGGATGTTGAGGAGACTATTGATATCAAACAAATAGGGAGGCCAATTTTGGATAGAAGTATCCACTAGGCTTTCCTAAGAACCAAAGCTCCTTAGGGACCGGCTCCTAAGAAGGGGAAGGGATACAAGAGAATTAAGAGGAAATTTCCTTCCAAGGAGCCCTTGGGATTCTTCCCTCCTGACATTGAAGAGATCAAGCTTGAAGCCTCTACCCAAGAGTTACCTGGAGTACAAGAGGGGGATGCCCAAACAGGACTGGTTGTTTCAACATCAACAATAAGTGAGTCATCTACTCAAGTCCCTCTTACAAAGCAACCAAGTGGAGAGATACCTAAAGGAACTCTTCATGGTATAGCTGAAGTAATAAAGGGAAAAGAGAAGGAGCAGGAGATCCATGAGGTGGAAACACTCTGATGAGACCTTATCAGGGAAAGATGCACAAGAAAAGATGCCTTTAGAGGAGGAAATTGAACATATTTTGATAGAGGAAGATCAATGGGCCCTCTTTGAGGAAGCAAAGAAGGCTTTAGATGCTCAAGCACATGCAAAGGCAATGGAGAAGTAAAGGGAAATTGATGCTAAGGTACAAGCTAATGCCTTACTCCAACAACAACAGGTAGAATCTAAACGAAGAGTTGATGAGATAGAAAAACAACAAAAACAAAAGGAGCAGGAGTTTAGAATCAAAGAAGAAAATGATAAGCTAGAGTTAATATAGAAAATTCATAATTTAGAGGAAGAAAACGCAAAGCAACGAAGGGAAAGAGAAGTTCTTGTGGCCAAATTGAAGCTTTTTGAAGAGGCCTATAAAGAGAAACATGCCAAGGAGTTGATTAATCAACAAAAGGAAAAGGAAGATGCAGAAAGACTTAAGGCATTGGAGGAAGAGAGAAACCGGGAACTTGAGAAGAAGAGATTAGAAGAAGAAAAGTTGAAAAAGGAAGAAGAAGACAAGAGGATACAAGAACAGAAAGACAAGGAGGAAATTGAAAAGATTGCTCAGACAAATGTGGAACAAGAACAACAAGAGGTACAAGGGGTTGATTCTCAACCTAAAGTAAATATTCCACAGCCCTCTACTACTGTTGCTTCTTCAACTATAATGACCACTACTCTAGGTGCTCCCACCTGGTTGAAATTGGATCTACAAAAAAAATTAGTGACACCTTCACAGCCTCTCAATTGGGATGATATGATGAAGAAAATTGAAAAGGAAAGGCCCAAGAAGAAGGAAAAAATCCTACATTCCACTAGGCTCACCGATAGAGGAGAAATTGTTGTTGAATGTGCCATACCAATGATGGACAAGGATGTAGGAGACATGCAATTGACTGATTACCAGTTGGGCACTGTTAACTTAGGGAGACCCACAAGAGATCAATAGATAAACTTAATATATGTGGTAGCTTCATCCACTAAATCCAGAATGATGAAAGATAAGCAGAAAAAGGATGAGCTTAAGGCTCAATTGGATTAGTTGCATACTTTCTTGAAAAGTGTTTCTACTCCGAGATCACAACAAATTGCCACCATTGAGACACCAATTTTACTTAGTAAGAAAGAGGTGGATTATTTGGTAAAGGTAAGGAGTAAGGTAGAGATGTTGGATAGGTGGACTGATAAGATAAATCAGGAAAATAAGTGAGGTGTTGGACAATAGTTTTGAGGTTCAAAAAATGATGGAGGAGCTAATAGAGGAAATGAACCAGTATGTCAAAGTATTGGGAGAATAGGAGGAGGAGTACAGAGGATATAGTCAGAGGTTGAAGGAGGTCAGTAAATTGCCAAAGTCCACTCTTCTAGAACAATCAATACTTGAAGAGGATAACAAAGGTTTCTTGGAAAAGACTTCCAGCATACTTCGGTTTAGGTCTGACTTTTTATACAAGCATAAAAATGAAGTTCAAGATTATGTTAAGGATCTGAATGAATAGTTTGAGGAGTTGGAAGCAGTTATTGCTATCATAGTAAATGTTAATATATCGGTAAAGGAGGGCCTACCTTTGAGTCAAATAAAGGAGAAATGGGATGATAGGTTTAAAGAGGTCATGCAAAAAGGAGATGATGGAGAAGATCTGTTGTTAGATCGGTTAATGGATATTAAAGAAGAGATAAGGGCGGCTAAGAGGGGGTTAACAAAGCTAAAAGACATGAGAGGATTTGCTGCTGCGGAGTTAGAAAGGATCAAGTTTGAAGATAGTTGGGTTGATGGTCCAAATTTGGACATGCTTCAACAAGTCTTCTCCAGTTACGATGAATATATTATAGAGCAGGCTTCGCATGCATAATTGATAACCTCATGCATGCATGGTTTTCTTTTTCTCCTTTGCATGCATAGTTGGCAAGTTGTGGGTGCATGGCTTTCTTTTCTCTTATATCTTCTTCTCTCTAGTTTAACTGAATGATCATGATGGGAACTAGAGATCAAATTGATTTGAGTTTCCAAGAAGACTTTAATTCCTAAAAAGGTGGATCGAACTAAAATAGAAAGGACTTCAGATTTTTGTATATCTATAAATACCTATGAGGTATCATATTGTAGGGGTTGGCTGATGAGAATAAGATTAGCCACTTGATAGTAGGAGATAGAATTTTCGTAGTTTTTACAGAGATACTTTGTTACTTTATTTACAGTTGAATATAATTATAGATTTTTACGCAATATGGTGTTGGAATTGAGTCTTATTTGATAAGGTTGATGAATTATAGTCTATCTATATGCCAATGATTGTGCTGAAACATAAGAGTTTCTTTTGTGATGAAAATCCTTAGAAGAAACCAGATTTAAGGATTATTTCATTAGATTATCTGTGAATTGAATTTATTGAAGTCTTTTGATCTATGGTCTTGGCAACAAATGAGATTGTGTTCTTTTATCTTTTAAATATTTATGATGTGTGTTTGTGATGTTAAATTAAGCACCTTAGATGCATGCAATAGTATGGACTATTCTGTAAATTGTATCATGCTATGGTTTTCTTGATCTGTTGGAAGAATATTCGTTGTTGAAGATATATGTCTGGATATTAGATAGTTTTTATTCATGTTTTACTGATATACACCCTAATCTATCTTTTTCTTTTATTTAAAAACCCCCTTTTCATTAAAGACAGTTCGATGAATAATTCATTGCTTGCATTCCTTATTACTAGCAAAGGCCCCTTGAATATTACAGTTGCATGGACCAATTGAGTGACACCAAATAGTTGAGAACCAACTACCAGGACCTTGGGAGTTAGGCTACTATATGTTGTCTTTTCTTTTTCAGGAGAAATAGAGTAGATATATTTTGTTTAACGTTGTTTGTGTCATTTTCACCATCAACAAGAAGGCCGAATACTATTTTACAGTATCTATTAATATTTAATTTACATGAACAATGACTCATTCATTTAAGAAGTATCATCGAACAATGAGATCGTTTGGCCCAAGTTTCTATATAATAATACTTCATTCTTCATAGAGCATGGTGAGTGCTATCAATAAAACATGGTAATGACCTTAGCTCAGCCATGCATGGTTATTGCCACAATTTACCACCGAAAGGGTGGAATGATAACATATACATACATTTGAATGATGCAAGTCATTCTTTATTGGAAACCATTAGCGATATGTATCGCTCGGCCATAAGATATGGCACCAACATGGAACTGATAAAACAATACAAGTCGATCACCCAATGGTGTCGTGGAAAGAAAATACATTACTTCATAGAGGTTATATAAAAATGATACATTACACAGGTTGGCCGAATGGCCTCGACCCTCTAAAATATGAGTAAATATGGGTATAACCCGTCAAAGGGATCTAGCCGATACCCACACAAAAAAACATATCATAACATAAGCTTGTTGTGAAGGCTTTGACCCTAGCTGAGCTATAATGGTTCGATAGAAATGACCAACAAAGGTAAACATATGAAAACTAGCTCGCAAAAATGCATAACTTGGATGCAAAAATGAAGAAAGGTTAATTTTATATCAAGCATACATCAATAAGGGTTTCACATTACCTCCTTTCTCTGCAAAACTGGTGATGAAATTTGGAAATATCATTTCAATCCCCTTCTTTTTCCTCCTCAGTCAGTCCTTCTTGATTTTTTTCTACCTTTCTCTCCTTCTTTCGTTCAAATCTCCTCTTGCTAATTTTAGGAGATCGTGGTAAAGAATTTCTCTGTCTCCATAACCTTAGCCGGTTGCCCACTCCTCCCATTTGTGATGGTTGACTAAATCTTTTGTCATGGAAGGGGTCGGCCCCTATCCCATTAATGATGGGAGTTACAAATTTTATTCCATGATTCCATTTTTTCCATGAAAAGTGAAAATTTCAACTTGAGAAAAATAGTCATATATATTCATATACTCACATATTTATTTGTATGTATGTATATATATATATATATACATCTATACTTATATATACATTTATATGCATAATTCCCCTCCATAAGATTATATACATATGTACATATATTCAAGGGACATATAGATATTTTCTTTATGAATTACATATTTGTCTTATCCATTTCTTTTCCTCGTTCAATTACAAATTCAAATTCATTTAAAAGAACAAACAATGCTATTACTTTTGCACACGACAATTATATTTCATGAAATGAGTTTCTTTTCTAATTTTTCTTGAATATCAATTTGGATCAAACAAGGTAAGGTAAGAATGCACTAATTCGTTCTTTTTCATAGCTTAATATTCTCACATCGAATATAAATGAAATCCATCAAATTTTCTAACATATGCAGAAGTCTTGATCTCCTATGGTGTGTGAGATTCCAGATTCCATTCTTGCTTACCATGGTCATCCAGCTAAGTGTACCTACCTAAATCAAGTTCTCATCCTTCAACCTATTTCATGCACACACATTCTTACATGTGTCCACTTGTCAGTAACCTCTAACCAATAATCTCATGAAATAATTTCTTTAATCACAAAATTGTATAATATTCATTTTCAATTTTGTCAATGCATTTTTCCATAAATAAAAATGATAAATTCTATTTTCCAAATATTTCAAATTCCTCAATATTTAAAATATATTAATGAAATCAAGATATGATAGTAGATGGTCATGGCTTCTGGGTACCCAAGGGTGCTCTTTCTGTCGAACCAAAATTACCTGCAAAAAAACTATGTTATGGCACTAGATACTTGGCCACATTGGAGAAAAGGGATTAAGGATCTTGAAAAATAAGAACCTTATTGAATGGTTGACTGATTGTAACCTTGATTTTGATTTATGTAATAATTACATTTATGGTAAATAAAATTGCATTTATTTTTATTCGAGTTCTCATAAATCTTGTGGCATTTTGGATCTTATCCATTCTGATGTATTTGGTCTTGTAGATATTCCTTCCATTGGAAAATCCACATATTATGTTTCATTTATTGATTATTACAGCAGAAGGATATGGGTATATTTTTTAAAGACTAAATCTAAATTTTTCAATCGGTTTAAATAATTCAAAGCAATGGTTGAGTTGCAAACTAGAAATACATTAAAAAATTTAAGGACTGAAAATGGTAGTGATTTTTTCTCTAATGATTTTGATAGATTTTGTAAAGATTGTGGCATTCATAGATAGAAGACAACTCCATATTCTACACAATAGAATGGAGCTTCAAAATTAATGAATAGAAAATTAATGGAAATTCTAGGAGTATGCTTAGTGGTGCAATTCTAGAACAATTTTTTTGGGTTGAATGTAACATGCCCATAGTTCTACCCAATATTTTTTACTATATTTTAACCCACCTCTAAATAAATATAGCAATTAATTTTTTATTTTTCTAATCTAATAACAATATGCACATTGAAATATCCCCATTCCAAAACTTTCCTATTTCATTACAACAAGTTATTTTTGAAACCCAAGTAATGATTTTGTATTACATAATTTCATGATATCATTTCACATTTACAGTTTCCATAAATATGGATACATGAATACATAGCTTCTAAGAGCTTACTGTTATAGAGATACAAACTAGTCCAGATGTTCCAACATTGGTGCATACATTCCAGATGTCCCCATTCCTTTGTGCATACATTCTAGTTTTCCCCAATACTGGCACATACATCTTCAAATCTTGGCCGCCAACTACATGAGGAGAAGCATCACTCAAGCACTTTTCTACCAACCATAGACTTACTAGGTCCCCTACACATCTACCAAACTTGGTAAGATGTACCTTCCCTTCGACAAAGAGATTGGTTTGGAAACCTCATAATCCTTAGCCTTTTCTAAGCATGGTGATGTGTCCTACATATCTATAGCTACCATACTGTGGCTACAAGTAGATGTATGATATACCCAGCCTAGTTTGTAAATTAGATCCCAGTGAACTGAAAATGTAAATAGTGGCTACTTACACTACTTTAGCCAAAGATTCATCACCTAGTACTTTGAGTGAAGGTCACATATTTACCACCTTCATAGCTTGATTTGATTTTACTATTTTGATGCAAGTGCACCCTAGCAAGGATATGCCTCCATGAGGAAATTTCAAGTTTTTGATTTAAAAATGATGTCCTAATGTTTTAATAAGGTCAATGTGATCATTCTGAGTTTGTTTTGGGTTATTTATAGTTATTTTGGAATCATTGGGCATAAAATGTAAAAGTTGTCAAACAAATTGCAAAAGATGTAAAATTGTAAAAAGAGGCAAGCTTTGGAAGGTGAAAGGTCATTCATTTTGTAGGTCATTCAAAAATAGTTAGAAACTAAATAAACATGTTGAAATTCCTTTAAAAATTCCTTTTAAACACTTTTGTAAGCGTGGGTGATTGAATACAAAGTTTTGATCAATAAGGAAGCACTATTTTTTTGCATTTCTACATAAATATATTATTTTCTGATGTTGTACAATTTTGTACGGATAGGAAAGCATGTATAAATGGTTGTAAGTGAGAATATAATTAATCACCTTCCATTTTATTTCTATTTTATGCAATTTGGTGGAGTTTAGAGCAAGTTCTTGTGATTTTTCTATGGACTGCCAAAAACCCTTCTTTTGGGTAACAATGAGTATTCAAAATTGTATTTCTCAATTCTAAATCATTGCTAGCTCCTAGAAATTTGTGTGTAGGATGATTTTTATATGTTCTAAAGGATTCCTAGGCCATAGTCCCAGAAGTTGAAGTTTTATGCAAATATTATGATGCCCTAAGTCTGAAAACAGGGTTTGTGAGTAAAAGATTGAGGTTAGCAACTATGGTTTGTGAAAAGGTTATGGTAATGGGAATCTAATAAATTTATAAGTTTTTACAGGTTAGATAACAAATGTTTGAAGCACTGGCTAGGATAAATTAGGCATGGAAATAGGATTTTTAATCAACACCCTTAAAATTGGTTAAAAAGGAGGCTTTTATGTTAAGCGAGTTTCGAGAGAGTTCCCCTAGAAGTAAGTTGTGTAATTTGATTTTTTTTGATCTGGAGAAATGCTTCCCATAAAGCTTGGGAGTTGAGAGAGTTTTTAGGTGGGTGTTTCTTTATAAAACATGCCTAATTGGCTTTGGAAGCAAAATAGTGAAGTACTAGTTTGAGGTATTTGGTCCAAAGGAGTGTATGGTGGTTTTGAGATATGTTTTA